>JANHZU010000995.1:26988-43887 GCA_032468055.1 Acrochordus granulatus
GGGTGTTATGTGGCAGGTGCTTGTCTATTTGAATTCTAAAGTCCCAGAGCCCTTTAGCTTCTTCATTTTCTATTACTTTGTCTATTTTATGGTCCCACAATTCCTGCTTGTAGACAAATGGTATGTCTTCCATATATTCCAATGCACCATTGTTGCTATTTTGTCATACTGATATTTGTAGTCAATCTGTGTGATTTCTTGCATCAACTAAGTGGTTCACTGTTTATTCAGCATTTTTGCAGAAGCAGCATTTGCTATCTGTAGCTGTTTTCTCAATTCTGGCTATGTATGCATTTGTTCTTAAGGTTTGGTTTGTGCTGCCAGAATTAGCCCTCTATGTCTTTCTTCAACTTTCCTGCTCTTAGCCATTTCCAGGTCTTACTGTTATCTGTTTTGCCTGCTTTTGTGTGTGTGTAGTGGCCATAGAATACTTTTCCTTGCCAATACTTTTCCTTCACCTTCACTGGAAATTTTCAAACAGATGTTTTGATTTCTGTCATGTGGAGAGATTTGGGTTATTAGTCTATGATTCTATAATCATGTTAATCTATGGAGTGTCTTAAGAAAATTATTGTTTGAGAATCACAGAATATATGATTGTCCTCAAGCAAAACCAATACACAGGTTAAGAAACAATATGCCAGTTAAAACATGGAAAAAAGGCCAGCAAAGGAGTAAGATAAGGCTTTATATTATCTCCATATTTATTCAGCCTATATCCTGAATTTATACTGAAGGATCTGGATTGGAAGATGATGAGTGAAGTTTTAAAACAGAAGGAAGAAACATAATCATAAACTATGCTGATGACACAGTCCTGATAATGCAAAAGATCGGCAGTCTCTAATCATGAAAATCAAGGAACATAGTGAAAAAATGGCAATACAGTTAAATATAAAGAAAACCAAGCTAATGGCAGCAGGTACAGTAACCAGCTTTAGAAATAACAATGAAAGTATGGAAGTGACGGATAGTTCCTATCTTTTAGGATCAATTATCAAAAATAAAGGAACAAGCAGTCAAGAAATATACCACAGACTATCCCTTGGCAGGTAGTTATGAAAGTTTTAGAAAAGATATTCAGAAGCTATGAGATGTCTATACATACAGAACTCAGGATCAAACAGTCAATAGTTTTCTTTGTAATATTTTTATGCAGCAAAATTTGGACTTTGAAGAAATAGGAGAGAAAGAATACTGATTGTCTTTGAATGTTAAAGTTGGATAAGATTCCAGAAAATATTATGAACAGCCAAAGAAATGGGTCATAGAATGAAGCAGTGCAGAGTTCTTATTCAAGGCACAAATGAACAAGCTCAAATTATCATAGTTGGACATATTATGTGAAGTTTTAGATCTCTCTAGAACTTCTATAATGCTGGGACAAGAAGAAGGAAAGAGAAGAAGACAACCAGCAGCAAAGCGGATGACCTCAATTATAGTAGCAATAGATGTACTGTTGGGAGACCTGAAAGGGGACAGAAGAAGGTCGGCTGTGTTGTCACTAAAAATAGACTACAGCTTGATTATATGTTTTCAGATCAAAATCAAAGATATCCTTATCTTTACACTGAGAAAGAGAGGAAGTTTATAATGATTTCATAATCAGTTTTGCCAATGAATTTGATTGCAGGTAGATACCAAAACAAAATAAGAAAAAAATTGAACAGTTATTAAAATAGAGCAGCATATTCTAAATCTGGCATACGCTGCATGTGTTTGAGTACAACTCAGAATCTCTTACCGGAACAATCAAAGGCTTGGCTGACTAGGATTTTGGGAATTACAGTTACACTTGTCTGAAGGACATATAGGGTTATGTCCACTTAGCAGGGATTTGACAAATTAATGGAGGATTGATCAGTCAATGATTTTTTTTATGGTTGTATGTGGATGGAACTTACATTTGAGCTTCTAAATTCAATTGTTGGGATAATCAAAAAACAAGAGTATTGATTTAATCTTAGAAATATGGATTTCATAAAAAGTATCTGCTTGGTCCCCATGGAAAGCAGGCTAAACTATTGGGGTTCTTCTTATATTTCAATGATGGATGTAATGCTGCCATGTGGAATATGTTTTTGAAATCCTAATGTAAGAATTTTATGCCAGAATCACTCTGTGATTCATGGCAGATGGTTCTTTCTCAAAGCAACAAGATTCAAAGAATGGAGAGAGTAAAATTCAAGCGCTTTGAATGATAATTAATAATGATTCCCCCCAACACTGACACCTTTCTTTCTGCTCAGAAAATATTGCCAAAGAATTTTGTACTGAACAAACCTCTGTGTTAAAAATTGTGCTGTGATCCTTGTAGGACATGATTCAAAATATTCCCTTTTAAAAGGTGAAATGCAAAATCTGCCTATTAATTGATAATATTTATGCACTTATGTAAGAATGTTTTGAAAATGTAAGGACAAATTGATTTTTATGTCAAGAACATTGCTGAACTTTACCAGTTGTGGAACTACTGTGTTCTGGATGCTTTTCTTGTAATTCTCTGTACAGGGTGTCCTTTCTATTTAAAGATCTTGAAGAATGACCATCTTCTTTGGTTTCAAGAGAACACATGTTTTTGATTAATTGGTCATGAAACAATAGCAACAACATTGGTTTTGGTGCTTATTTCAATTTTTACGAAGCTGAGCAAGGGAGAGGTACAAACTGCTTTGACACTGCAGTGCATTGTCGGATGCCAAAATTTAGGACTCTAGTGGAAAATGAGAAGGCAAACAATGCCATCTATTTATAGTGCATATTTGCCTGAATCCCCTCTTTTGTACTCAACAACCATGGTCTTTCATGCAGAACCACTGTAGATGGACAGCTGTGTTTCTAAACATCTGTGATGAACAGAACTCAGATTTTTTTAAGAGAGAGAGAGAGAGGCATCAACATATTCATAAGTTGGTATGGGAACAATGAAAGCATATATTGTAGGTCTGAAAGAAAAAGGCAGTGTCAGCTTGCAAAGAGAGAGAGAGAAATAAAGAGAAAAAGAGAAAATCCTCTATGAAATTCTTTTTTTGCAGAAGTCAGCATTAGCTGACGCATGAGTAAGTACTGCTATAAACTCTGGGAAAAGACAATAATGAAATCCTTGACCAACCAGACTTCTGCAACCAATCTTATAACCAAAGTACACGTAAGTTCTAAAGATGCAGTGAACCAGGAAGTGCACCTTTGTACCATTATTATATTCATCAGAGCGAATGAATAGAGGAGAAAATAACACAGGATAATTTTTCTGACCTTCACCAGGAAGTTAGTTGCATTCATCAAATATGAGGCATACTCAAAAATACACCGATACCCACACATTTAAATAAACATAAATATATAAAAGTCATAGTTCAATGTACGTTTCAGGGGGTATCTGTGTGCAATTAATCATTGTCTTGAGTGGCAGACATGGGATTTTTAATTAAATGTGTAATTCAGGGATTTAAATAAGACCCTGAATTATTTGTTCAGAAATAAATTCTCATTAGTATTTTCTTCTGATCAATGAAATATAGACTCAGATAAAAGCTAGGAACAGAGACAAAGTTTACTCACTTCATGATGTAATCAAAATCTATACATTTCTTTACAAGAAAAAAAAACTCCATTAGAATAAGGGAGAAAATACAATTGACATTATACATATATGGCTTTCAAAGCTCCTTGAAAAGGAGTAAAAACTAGACTGAAGTTCTGTGTCTTCACCAGGTTCACTGTGCTGAATCATAGTATCCACTTCCTTGTTTATTTCCCACTGCTAACAGGGTTATAATTTTGAGATTATTTTTATTCTAAGAAAAGCTATTGCTCTTAAATTTAGGACTGTTGATTAATGAATTTGTTTGGCTTCATTTTTTTCTTCTTAAAAATAATATAAAAAGTTATCCATTTTTAGAGTAAATCTGAGTGTTTGTCATTTTGAAAATGTGAATGCAAAAGTCCCAAATACTTTAATTTTATTTTCTTTGGACTTGTCATTTGACATGTTATAGTGCAATGTGGGCTGGGGAATTCTGGGAGCTGAAATCCAAATGTATTAACATTGCCAAGATTGGGAAACAGTGTTATAGTGCACTTGTACATAAATCTACTTAGAAATACATCCTCTTGAGTTGAATGGAGCTTATTATAAGCTAAGCATGTGTAATAGGTGTAAATTATCAGTAGACTGTCACACCTTCTCTAAAAGACATCCATGAGAATCAAGATTTTATCAGCAATGTATTGTGTAAAAGCTTCACAACAGCCAGGTGGTAACTCTTCTAGCTCATAATTTCTCAATATGGGTTTTAGTGATCTTAAACTAGGGCCACAGACGATAATCATTTTAGCAGATGATAATCAGCATTGTGGTGGGGAATCTATAATGCTTCATAGCGCTTGTTACCACAATCCTGGCTTAAAACATAAACTCAAACTCTTGCTTAATCAAGTTCAATTTTAATTTTCCTTCATTAACACTAAACCATTCTCTGCTGCTCCATCTCCCAGAGCTTCTAGATAAATCAAGGTTGCCATGAAATCTAGATCTCATTGGATGTGGAACCAGAGTATGGAACTGAAATTCCTCAGGGCAATAATTTGTAGAATTCTAATATCAGCCTGGCAATATATCCAACAGGCCTCCTATTGTGGCAGTAGTGTAGGCAATACATGAGTAAAAGCCCAATTCTTCCTTACCTAGGCATTTACGTCTCACTCGTTCCAAAGCAGGCCACAGTCACAGCTAGGTTCTCTGTGAAGATCATTGCTACTTCCAACTCCTTCTCCAGCGCGGCTAATGAAAGAAAAACAGGAAGATAGATTTCTGAGTTGGCAAAATACAGTTCCCCAACAAGGGTATTGTTAATCTACATGAAGCTCTGCATTACTGATGAAAATATTGTTCCAGATGGACCTAGTATCAGCGGCTTAAGATTGAAGTCACTAGCGATCTGACCTCCTAGATCTTGGAATGAAGAAATGAAACTATAAGAAGAATTGGCCACAGATTTTCAGTCCTCTTCCCCTGTATAATATATCCTATATTATTCCCCTGTATAATATATCCTATTATTTCTCCTCCTCCTGTCATAAGTGAAATCTGCTTGACTCTCCCTATCACTGAGCCATTTAGAGGGATAAGGTTGTCTAAGGGCATCCTCTTTAATCACATAGTGAAGAAAATCCACCATTACTCACCCTTAACACAACTTACCCTACCTATATTCACATACACACCCAGAATCAGTCTACCAGCCACCTCTGCCTCTCATCTACTACATCCCATTATCTTTATCAAATTTTCTTCTCCATAATTTTTTCATGACCTTTTCAAAATTCCTTTCTTCTCCTGACTGTTATGTGCATGCCACACTGGTCCTATCCCTTAGATTATATTTTTTGAAACATTTATACTGTTCTGGACTTCATGCTAGTCAGCAATTTAGGCTTTTCCCTGAAGGAAGTAAATAGATAATAGAGGTAACTTTTGATTGGGTAAACTAAACTACTCAGTAGATGAGAGCACAGATCTATGTTTGTTTGTTTTTTGAACTGATGGAAGTAAGTAGATAATGCTTGCTTGTTTTTTAAAAGTTTAACTGCATAGGTTTGCTGGCCAGTAGCAATCTAGAACTGCTGTCCACTGATTTTTTCAGAGAAGTAAGACTTGTGTGACTTTATTTACTCATTCATTTATGAGATTTCAACTACCACAACTGTACAACTCTCATATTTAGTATCACTTATCATGTTTTGTTTAAATTTTTTTTGTTATGATAGAACAAAACTTGAAGCATTTCTGAGCATTGGGAAAATTCTATTCATATATTTACATTTACCCCCAAAGGATAATCTAATATAAGAATCCTAGTTAATTGTTCTAATTAATAGTGAATCTAGATACCAGGTCCTTCCTGGGGTATGTCAATGAAATCACACAGAATATGCATAGAATCCTCTATAGCTGGTGCACCATATATGAACTTAACTCATATGATAGTTTATGGAATCATTCACATTTTACAAAGATGTCCAGCAATCTGAATGTTGCTCTGGTAAAGGCCATTCTTTTTTGGGAGGGGGCATAATTATTTTTTTTTCTATTTTCAATGACGGTTTGAGAATATTGTTTGTAAACAAATTGTAAGTCAGTTTGAGCAGCCAGGACTCTTTGCTTGAAGGTTTGAAGGATCAAAGACAGCAAAAGGAATATTAAGATTCCACAAATCTATCTGATTTCATTTCCATTGATCTGAACCTGTGAACGGCTTACAAAGAAGGACAACAATTTTCTCTTGTCCATTAATACATATCTATGTAAATATATTTCTTCGGGCAGAATGAAATAAAAGCTCAATAGGTGACAAGCTCAATAGGTGAAAGGGCTGTTGCATTTTCCCCCTCCTTTAGCTTACTGTCAGATTTAGAGTAAATCACTGAAATTATTGAGATAAATTACTCATGACTAATCATGATTATTAATTCAGATTAATTAGTTTCCCCTCTCCCTAAGACCCAGACAGATCATGAAACTTTGAACTTCCTTTATATTCATGTCCCCAGAAATGACTAGTTTCTTTCAGATAGTAAAAGTCTGACATTAGAAGGTGAAAAGAACATGGCAAGCATAGACCACAATTACCAGGCATGGTTCTACACCAGGGATGAATATCTGTCTTAGATTAAGCCTACATCAGGCTATGAATGGCCCACTGAAAGCTTAATTGTGTAAAAGTAAAGGTTTCCCCCACCAGTCGTGGCCAGCTCTTGGGGGTGTATTCATCTCCATTTCCTACCTAAAGATCCAGTGTTTGTTTGAAGACACTTCTATGGTCATGTGGCCAGCATGACTATGTGCCAAGGTGCCCAGATGCTGTAACCTTCCCACCAAGGTGTTACCTATTTATCTACTTGCATTTTTACATGCTTTCAAACTTCTAGATTGGCAGGAGCTGGGGCAGACAACAGGAACTCACCCTGTTGCATGGCAGCACTTGAGTCTCGAACTCAGCCTGCTTACCTTCTAGCATCTTAACCGCTCACACCACATCACACCACAATTGCCAAAAAGGGCATATAAAATGTCTTTTAAAAATTTTGAAAAGCAGTGGGGTCGGAAAAAATCAGTCACATTAATGAAATATTAATATTACTATCTTAAAATGTATTTATTTTACAGTTTATTTTTTGTATATATACAGACAGGCACTTCACACAATCCCATTCTTCTGACATCATAGTTGATTTCAGATTTAACATAATTTGGAATGATTGACCTAAACAAACATGCAAACAAGGATAATGGTCCTTCTCATAGAATTAAAGACTCTCCTTATGTGTAGATAGAAGGGACAGGAAGAATGGCATATGAATTTGTGGTTCATGGGCAACAACATCTGGAACAATTTATGGACTGTACTTGTGCCTTTGTGGGTTACAAATAATCCCAGGTCTAGGCTGAAGGGTCATTGTTAAAGACCCATCATTTCATTGTTAAAGACCCATCAGATCTAAAGCTGTTTCAGTTTTATGCCTGTTCTCCAAATTGCTATTATTGAAGTCCAGCATATGTGCTGACATATGTTCAGGGTTCCTTTTATTCTACTGGACATAGAATATATGTCCAGTATATATATATATAATATATATATATAATATGTCCAGGACATTTTATTCTACCTATGACATAGGTTCTTTTTATTCTACTGGAATGAGAAAGATTTTTTTTAAATAAAAATAAACAAAAAGAGCTCAGGAAGAAGGAATAAACAATACAACTCCTTCTGCACTTCTAGCAAATACTGTGGAATTTTAAAAGTATGTTGAAGACACAAGTGTCAGAGCTGTCCAAAATAGCAAGTAAGAATACGTTGCCCAAATCAAGTTATTTATTAATGATTATTTTGCCAGTCACATTAATTATTTATTAGTTCAGCTCACCATAGATACAATAGCAGCAACAGGAACTTTAGAGGCCATTGTGATGTAATGGGCATAAGACCGACTAATTGACAGTGGGAAGCCTGCATCCAGCGTAAGCTTCAATCAGGGAATTTTGCTGGCTCTTTGGAAACAGCAGCCACTCTGTGTCGAAATACCCAAATGAGAATTTTAAACCATGCTGGAAGGTGTTTGAATAACCCACCGATAATAACATAATCCAGCCATTGACACTTGAGCTGTCACTTCCATTTTCTGTTTTGTACTGTTATTATAGGGGATAATTAATTAAATAAAACAAACAAACAGAGTAGGGAAGCAATCAGGGATGCCTTGAAATGGTGATCAAAATTATTTAGGTGGTGTTAGCTTTATTTCAAATGCCCTGGCTAAGATACCTCTGATAAAAGCTGTGCCTCCATTCTCAAAAAATCCTTTTGAAGGAGAATAAATATAAATAAATGGAATAAATAAGTAGAAAGGGGAGATGTTGTCAGAGAGCAAATTGGGATGTCAGCTCTCTTAACATACTTTGGTTCCAACCAACATAGTTTAACCTTTAATTGACTACCCTTGAAAAAATGCAAACACAGATTTTTTTAAAAAGACACCCACCCTGACCTATCACTCTCTGACATGGTCCAAGTGTCCCATAGCCATTGCACCCTCAACTCAGAGTCACACAGTCCTCAGTATGTCATCCCTTCTGCCCTGAACCAAAGATGCTTGTTGTTGCTGAAGACCACAATGTCCCTGCCAAAGGTCCTGACAATCATGTCAAAGATTATTATACCCATTCCAGCTGTCATTTATGGTTTTCCCTTGGCATCTCCTTCATCCCTAGTCCTGGCCTATGTGTTAAGATCACGGCTAATAAAGAAAGCTGGCAAAAGGAAGCACAAGGCCTCCAGCTAATCAGGAAGCCCCCAGGAAGTGTAGGCAGGCTTTTATGCAGTGAAAAGAAAGAAACAAGAGGTGGCAGACATGTGGACCTCAGCAGGATTCGTACCCCGACACGGACTAAATCATGACACCTTAGCACATGTTCAGATACTGATTAATTAGCTGTCACTTTTATTTGTTGACTAGTGAATTATTTATATTCCTAAAATGGTTTAATAATTTAGAGCTGATATCTTAACAAACGACAGCGGAAAGTGACAAGGAGAAGGTGGCACAAAACAACTCTCAGCTTAAGTTGAGATCGGTGCTATTGTGCTCTGGGCATGTGAGAAGACAATTTTTGCTGACTGTTTGCAGAGAAAAAGGAGGGGAAGTACATTGATTTTGTATTACGTGTTACAAAGAGAGAACTGCCTATCTCAGTAATCAAAGGAAAAAGTTCCTTTAAACCAAAAAGAACATGAAATTACTCTGAAGAAATCTACATTTCCATATGAAATGAAAATCATTGTCTTTCTTTTTAAAAAGACTAAATAAAACCTAATTGCAGTGTTTGTTTTAATTTTTTTTTGTCTCAAAGCATTTCTTTCCCTCTTTGTTGCCACAAAGGCTTTGGATACATATTGATTTTGACCTGTGTGTCACATTTTTACAAATTCTCCCTTTAAAAAAATGGGAAAGGAAAAATAACAACTCCATCCACATATGATGTGGTTATTCTGGATGGTATCAGGACAGAAGCAAAGGGGGAAAAATACCGTTCTCTGCCTTTTGCAATCTAAATGCAGAAAGGAAGATGTATAATTTGATCTTTAACTAAATCAAGATTCTCACCAAGGGAAATGCTGGAGGAAGTGAAATAATTGAATACAAAATCTCTGAAAAGTCTCCCACATGCAAGTTTTGTCCCTGAAGTCCCAAAGTGGATGCATAAGTAAACAATAACTTTATTTACAATTCAAAAATAATGAAAGAAAAATTTAAGAGTGCATTTCCAGGGTATCACACCTCTCAGTTTTTTTCCCAAATACCTCAAGGATACAACACAAGTTTGATAAAGAGCAAATAAAATATAGAAGTTCTTTCATTTATTCTAGAATAGAAACTATACCTAGTTGGTATAACTCCCCTGCCACCAATCTTCTTTACTAGAAAATGTGAAATTTTGCTTGCCTCTACCAAAAAAAAAGTCTGCCTCTGGCCTAAATAAATAAGCAAGCAAGCATGCAACCCAACAACTTTCAGGACATTAATGATAAAATATTATAATTTTAAATATAGATTTCTTTCATGTGATCAGTGTAGAACCAGTGAATTTCGTATTGCTGTAAGCACCTTCACTCAAAGGCAAAAAGTACTGAAACAATTTTTATTCCATTTTGTGAAGCTATTCACTTTCTGACCTGACTTTTATTTATTACTTGTAAAATAAATGACACATAAGGCCGACTGTGAATTGCTCTGTAATGATCAAATCATTGACTTTGCTTTTGAGTCAGTTGCACCATCTTCTCATTGCCTGACATTATTTTTGTGTTTTCCAGTACTACTTATGTTAAATAGGTTGGAAATGTAAAGAAATTCCATGGCATGTAAAATTTTGGTATCACTCTAAGGGATCATAACAATCCAGTGTTGATGTCCCAGAAGTGGGAAAACCCAGAGAAAAGATGTAGCATGGACCAGGACATCCCTCCAATATTTGATATCATTTGATTTAAACTCAAATTTAATAAAAACAATGAATTCAATTCAATTTGCATAATTATTCTCCATGCACTTATTTCTTTGTTTTGTCAAATTAATTTAAAAAGTGATTTGGTAGTGAATTTTGGAGTTTACACACATGATTTTTCACCCATAGGACATTTCAGCCCTAGATAAGCATTATTAAATAGAGTGTTTGGTTAAATGGATAAAATGAAACAACAGTTTCCTATTTGACAAAAACAGATATTTATTGTCCCTCTAATTTTACATACCGGGAATGAGTAGAAAAATGTGTACTATGAGTAGAGCAATGTGTACTTCCATAGATCTGTCATTTAGTCCTTGCCCCTCCCCCAATATCTGTTTCAAATATTTGAATGTGTACAACACTCAAATAGAGAAGTCCATGTATTGTTTTATTTTTAAACAATTAATATATCAAATAACATTTTAGAATGCATTCAGAAGACCTTACAAATTTGGGCTTGGAACTGAATGGCACCTCTGTTTCCTTTTCTGATCCCAAAGAAATAGTTTGCAGATTGATCAAACCTTAATTTCCTAACCATAGACCAGTCAGATGAGTTGGGCTTGGAGGCAATTTTATGCATCTTGTGATGTTTCTTAAGCAACAAATACTTTCTGGAAGATGATTTTATATACATATCCTAAATGACTAAGACTGAAACTTGTTGAAATTAGCATTAAATGCTATAACTTGGCATGATGTGAAGAGTAAAGTAGAACAGAAAAAAAGATATAATCTGGGTGAGGGATTTTCTCAGTGGAAACTAAAAATTAATCATATGACAAAAACATGTTTGAAGAAAAAAATAAATCAGTATTTTTAAAAATGTTATCTTTATATTTAATGGCAAATGACTTATTAAAAAATCCTGTTTTACTTCTGAGTTGTATTTCCTTGGACATTAATATAATATTTAACTCAATTCTCTTGAAGTTGTTTTTTCCTATATCTACCTCAATATTTTTTCCTGTCTTTTAGATAATAACTGTGTAGGTACATGACATTTATTAGGATCATTTAATTAAACAACTTTGAGATCATTATTATGAATTTTATGGCTTGAAGATATGTGGCTCTTTAGAAATTATATCAAGTCTGTACATCTGAATTTATGGAATCAATATAGACTGGAAACTTAAGTGAAATTCTAACTAGAATTTCGAAACATCCCAGTAATGTGGGATATGCCATTGTTATTTTCATTGTTACATTAGATTGGACTTTGTTGATTTGATTGATATGTTAAAACCAGTTTGAATAATTTATTTTTGATGAGAGAGGGTATAAACATTCTTATTCAATAACAACCAGAATGACAAAAATAAAAACACAGCCACGTATTAATTCCTGAAATATATCTTAATCTTGTATTCAATTGTATTCAGTTGCATTTAATGCTGATAGACATGGTCTTCTATTTTCTAATAAATGAAACAGCATAATTTTAACATTTTTCTTTTATAAAAAACTATGGAATTTAATGCAGACATGCCATGGATCTTGGGCCAGGGACACAGTATTTAAGGAAGAGTATAAAATTATGCATGTTGAAAGTTACTCCTCATTTACCTAGCTATGAATGAATGAAGGCATTATCATTCATAATTAGAGTAGGGCTTGGAAAACATCATGACTTTGATTGTATTTGCTTACAACATCCTTGCTCTATAATTATTAATACATTTAAAATTAATTAGTACTCTTAAAAAGTCATTGTTTTATCTCAGTATAAATTGTCTATCATATGAATCAATATTAAATTCAGAAGCTACTTCTCATGAGAAAACTAATAAAGATACAGCAAAATATGTAAAGTACATGCATATGTGTATTACACACATGCATAGTCAGTTACATCTCTGCTAGCCCCAATTCTGTATAATTAAAATATACAGAAAGTGATGCAGGTGTCTACCAGTAAACTTTAGGCATTGCACACTAATTTTACAGTGAATTTGTAAGTGAAAGTATAGTCTCTTCCATACAAATCGCAGAGATAGGCTACCAATTACCTCTGTAGCTAGTTTTGCAGGATGATATGAAACAGTTTCCCTGTTTTTCCCAAGGTATACAGTATGTGTAACTACAGTATGTCTGAGTTTTGGAAAACAGCAACCAAAATAAGCATAAAAGGCAAAACATGGCTTTCCTGGTTGTTGGGTTTTATGACCATTTGTGGTGCTGAAGAGAGGCACGCACCATTATGTTTTTTTGTAACACTGACTTCTTGATTATTCAATATTTTAAGACCACAGTAATGTAATGCATGTATGTGTGCATGTGTATGTGTGTGTGTGTGTGTATATACACATACACACACACATTAAAAATGGCCCACAAAGTTCCATGCAGTTTTCTTCTGCAAAGTAAGTGGCTCTAGGTTTGCCATTTTAGTATTAATTTCTATAGATGACTCGGTCTGTGTTTTATTTTTGCAATATTTTCTGAAGCAAAATAAAACAAAATAAATAAGCTTTGTTTCTCCTATCTCAGTAACAAAAATTAGCACAGAAACCTCTGCAGTAATACTATATGATTTTCATAATTTATTTTTAAACTTTATTGGCATGCATCAATCATTCCATTATTCAATTCATAACCGATGGCTCATTCAAATTCAGTAATACTTTTCTGAAATAAGCAATCTGATTCTTTGAAGAAAACATAAGAGGGCTCAAAGTGAATTGTGTTTGCATGTAGATAAAGTCAAGCATTTTTCCTGTTTCAGAAAATACTGCTGTGTCAGTATTTAAAATTAATATAAACCAATCTAGTCACGTAATATAAAGAGCACTTATATTGAAATAATTTGGAGAATGGTAATAATAAAAAAACTGAAATGGTGGTTTAAATTCATTTTTGTGTCAGTTCCTTTGTTATTATTATTACTGTATGCAATATACTTCCAATCAAGCAAAATATATGTCTATGTGTACATTTTAAACTGAAAAACTACATGGCAAACTGTATTGATATATTACTTTTCAATGGAAAACTGAGTTTGAATTGCGCACATTTGTTTCCTTTGGCCAAAATAAGGTAGTACTCAAACATGACCTGAAGTAATTTTTCCCTATCCATACTTCTGGCTGTAGATATTACTACGTTTGCCTAACAGAGTGTGAATTAAAGTAAAACTCCTGATATAACTTAAGTAATGCAAGTTATTTTTTTTTATGTTTTCTGAAGCACGTTCATTAAAATCCAAAGAGTTCAGAACTAGTCCGTAATTAGCTTTATCTTGAACCCTATAGTAAATCATTTTATAGTACAATTCAGAAATAAATACTGAATGCCATTTACATTTAAAGGAATGCATAACTAAAATATATATATTCACCCATTTTAAAGTCATTTTAATTTAAATTGAAACTATGGACAGCAATAAATATTACTTTTCAATAGCCTTTAGGAATAATTCTATCCAGTTCTCTCTTTTTTATGAAATCATAAAGGGAAATTTGTAATTGATTGACTAAATATGATTTTTATTTTTAAAAATTCCAAAAGATGAAACATGAATAGCTATGAATTCGATTTTTACCTTTGGCTTTTAAAGATTTTTGACATATTTATTTGTTTGTTTGCTTTAAAAAACTGTAGAAGAACAATAGTATTCCTTTAAAATTTATTGCCCACCCCATGTGGAAGGCTCGCTGTGGGTAACAGTAGATTAAAAACAATTACTGCATCCCATTAAAATTCAAGTTAAGATCCAATTAAACAGTTAAGAACATCATAAATATTAAACTGCAGCCCTCTGGCAGCTTAACTAGAGCCTCCCCAAACCAGCCCAAAATATTATTCGAAAGCAAATGTAATGTAGACTAAAAAAATAACAGAAATGTTTCCATTCCAGCAATACTCATGATCAAATATATTGCGTTATTAATATGAAGCATTATGCACATCAAAGTCAAAGGAGAAGTGATGATCCTCTCAAACATGAAGCGATGTCACATTGTTAGTCAATACACAACTTCTGGCTTTCACTCCCATAAAATTAGCTACAGGAAACATTCTGGGTGTGTTTTTTCACAAAATTTCCAATCCATGCATCCCCATGTGCTAACTTTCATGCTTCACACTTTTCTAATGTGGAAGCTTCATGCAAAGATAGCTGGCAGTTTTGTCAGAAATACTGTAGGTTTCTGAGCCCATATGAAAAGGAGGTGATAGTCACCGCGCAAGGAATTTCTTACATTAAAAATAAACATGTGAACACAAATCAATGATAAGAAGAGAGTCCATCTATCCCTGTTAACTGAAAGAACAGGTCAAAGCTAGAGAACAGCGTGTGTTCTGCTAGGCTACCCATGATCTCACTAGCAATCTTTATAAGTTCAAGTGGTTTCTGAAGCTCTTAAAGTATTAACATTAGCCTGCTTGACCGTTCCTGACCCCAAAAAGCATCGAGGCTGGCGATATTTTGCCACACATCTACACTTAATATGCTTAAGATTTTTTTTTAACTTAAATTCAAATTAATTTGTGAAATCTTGCTTCATTTTTGGCAGGAAAATAACAACAAATCATTATAAGGGATTCAGGTCAGGAAACACTACCCAGATACATAGTGACCTACAGTTATAGATATTACAAAGTAGGCATAAAATGCTATGAATACATATAACCAACTTACCCCCCAGTCCCATTCAATCTAAATTAATTTAAAACTAATTAAATGTTCATTCATTTCATAAATCTGCCACATTAAGATGGACCCTTTTGCATTACCCAAAGGAACAAATGTATTATCATACATTTGTGAAAACTTTGGTAAGTACATATAAACCATAACAATGGAAAGAAATACTATCATGAAAATAGAAATCCAGTACTTTTTGTCACAGTGGAAAATATTCTGAATAATTTCAAAGCTACTCATTTCCCTTTCTAAAATTCCTTAGCTTTCAGCTGGGAACATCTTTAGACTCAGGACTGACCCACTACTATCACACATTTCCACCTCACTGAGGTAAGGTGAGAATTCCAGGGCCACAGAGTTCTTTCTCACGCTAACTCTAATGCATTTCATGTGGATTGATGGTGGACAGGCAAGGCATTGCAGTGTGAGTAGAAGATAGAATGAGAGTACTCTGGTATGATTTAAGTATTTTCAACTTAGCTAGGCAGGACACTGTTGTGGTGGCTCCAAGGATGTCAGATATTCCATCTTGGACATAGGATCTAGACAAACAACAAGGCAGAGGTTTGACAGAGATTGTTCAAGAGGTATTCTGTCTTATGGTGAAATACAGTATGGTGGAACATCTATAGCACTACTGATATGAAATGGCATTGTATAGGTTCACTAGGGAAACACTTTCTTGCATATAAAAATATAAGCAAATGGGATACTTATTATATTTTTGCATTTGCATCAATAGAACTTAAGAGATCTCTACAAAGAACTGTTGCTGCAATCACAAAGAGGAGTGATAAAAATGATACTTGCTATTCGTATCAGACTCCTAATCACCTTGGAGAACCACATGAGCTGTAGTGGGTTCTTTTCTTTGCCTCATAACAATGCACATGACCATTGTAACTTGTTTCTGGGGTGTAATGAGGAAAACTCACATCAGCAGTTGGATTCAATTTGCACATGATAGAATACATCTGGTAACACTTTTGCAATGACAGACAGGGAGTGCAACCAAATACAACACACACACACACACACACAGACTTACACGTACACAGACATCAGGTTCCCATGCCAGAAACAAAATGTCTGAATCAAGAAATCAGCTGTTCAAAGAAGAACAAAAGTGATGTTTCTAAGAAGGCAGGAAAATTGCTCAGGCAGACATGCAGAAATACTAAGCAACATGGAGTGCAATGTTGTTGGTTACTTAGAACATTGCACAGAGCAAACAAGGAAAACAGACCCATACTTTATTTATTACTTAAATAAACAGTTTCTACAGCTTGTATTTTTGTGCTCAATGTTCTGACAATATAAATCTAGTTCCCCATCACTCCCTAATATCTATATTGTTTAGGGCTTTATATACTGTATGATTAGTTGGCAATGGTACTGTTCAATCTGTACTAATCTGTATGCATTTATATTGTCTGAGCTGTTCCCTAATTGGTTTCCATCCAAGTAATCCCACAGAGAATAAGGTTACATGCTGAAAAGGGCTGAGGTGAGAGAGTGGCTAAAAGGGGAATGCAAACTCTTTTTCCTGGTCTTATTAAGAATGCACTGCACACATCTGCATTTTCTAAAAAAAAAGAAAGAAAGGAAGGAAGGAAGGAAGAAAGAAAGAAAGGAAGTAAGGAAGGAAGGAAGGAAGGAAGGAAGAAAGAAAGAAAGAAAG
>JANHZU010000995.1:51291-69187 GCA_032468055.1 Acrochordus granulatus
TGGATTAAAGGTGAAACGTCTTCGACTTGAGAAAAATCCAGTCCAGATGCCTGTTTTTTAAACTTTGTTGCGATATGATGGTTTATATTTATTTATGTTTCCCACTTTTATTATTATTATAAATAATTGAAGGTGGAAAACATACCTAATACTCCTTCCTCTTCCTATTTTCCCACAACAACAAATCTGTCAGGTGAGTTGAGCTGAGAGTGATTGACCCCAAATCATTTAACTGGCTTTCATGCCGAACTAGAATTCACAGTCTCCTGGTTTCTAGTTCAAGGTGTTAAGCAGAGACCAAATCGGCTCAGTATCTAAATTCAGAAAAATATGAATTGTATTTACTGGCCACTCTGAAAACCTTGATTCTGAGCCTCCAAAATTAATGTATTCAGCCTCCTACATTTTCCTTCTCCTTTTCTTCATATCAGAACTGGTATTAAGACATTTTTTTCTCTAATTTAAATGGTACCTGATCCTTGTTCCCAAATCCAGATATGTACTATCCAAGACCACTCATGATATTTTGGCACTCATGGGAGAAAATCTTATAAGCAGTTTCTTTTTGTTAAATAGTTAAAACCAACCAAACAATGCATTAAATTCTTTGAAAAGGTTTTTGAGATGTTTACAAGATACAGAAACCATAGCACTTTGCTTGACTTTAAGAACTAAAGAACACAAAGAAAAAATTGTATCAAACAACTAAGATGATGCCAGATAAAAATGGGAAAAATAAGTTTTATATTAGAAGGATACGATGCAAAGGGGAAACTGATGCAGATAGCTGTTTCTTTTATATATTCAGTGAGCAGAATTACTGTTAGTAAATCAATATTTTAGGGACAATTATAAGACAATATTGCTTGTGATTTGTCTTCAACTAGTTAGATAGGAAACAACTTGACAAACTAGCTGGTCATTGGGAAAGCTAGAGAAGATGCTGGTTGTGCTAACCTCAAGGCAGACAGAAGTGACTAGCAACAGCACAAGGCAAGGAAAAAAAATGCAACATTCAGTGAGGTTCTTATAGCTTCAATACTGAAAATTAGAAAGACATATATTTTGTAATTGGCATTGCTGACAAAGAAGTGGCACTAAAGTTACAGATGGAGTCAGAACTGATGCTGGAACAAGCCAGCCTGAATAGCTTGTCACTTGGAGCTCATTAAGAAGTAAAATGCAGATCAGGGAACAGCTGAGCAGCTGGGTCAGGTTGTTCATTGGCTAATTTAGCCTAAACAAGAAAGAGGAAGAGAATGAAACATGTTCACAAGAGTAAAAGAAAGCAAGACTCCGGCAGAAGGGGAGATGTCACCCACTTGATGCAGTGACAAAAAATTTGGAAGAAAGCTGACAAATAAAAAGAAGTTGAAAAAGAAAAGTGCAATGGAATAGTTGGGGGTTGTTTTTTTTGGCTACCTTAAAAAATGCTGTTCAACAGAGTTCTTTATTGGGGCACTGATTATGTTTTAAAGTCAAAGATTGTTCTTATGCTTTGACTTAGGGGTTCACTGTTAAGGATTCTAACCCACTGGAATATTTTAGTTAAGCATCAATAGGTATTGGATAAAAGTATTCAAATAAAGACTGGCCTATGTGTTAGAACAATGAATGCATAATGCGCTCTTTTACTGGAGTGTATGATTGGAGTCACGTAACTCTTAAAGCTTTAGGTAAAGTTACTCCAAAATTTGACACTCAATTGTTAGTTCTAAGGTGATCAAAATGATTACCAGTAGGGGAGTAATTTTATTATTTATAATTGTCAGTTAAATTGTGCTGATTACCAATTTGTTTCTGGGCCCAGCAAGCAGGGGTTTACATATAGGGCACTTTAGATTCCCTAGCTCTCATTCAGATTGTCTGTTCCTTAAGGTCTGATGAAGAAGCTTTTCTTTGTGTCCAAACAGCAGCAGAAACTCATTTACATACAAAAGAACGAGAAAACTAAAAAGGTCCCTGTTTAGGACACCATATAGACATCTACTCTTGTAGCTTGTGTCTTGTTTATGGGATTTCTGTTTAGGAAGATTAAGCATGTCATCTGTGGACTATACTTTATTCATTTGCAAAAGTTTTTGGTTTTATTTTGTTCTTTTCAATCATTTAATTTGTAGTAGCTACAGCTATATTTAACTATGAATATCGGCAAGTATAAATGCACTGCAGTGGCGAGAACAGAAGTTGTGGCATATAAACTGGAATTTTGAAACAGAGGCATAGACACACATAAATATTATTTCCATGTAATCTGCAAGCAAGAGCTAAAATAAAGAGTTTTGCATCCTTGGCCTAGTTTGACATTGGAGTAAATAGGCCACTTGTGGAAATGTACAATCCTTATTATTTGTCCTGGGAGTCCAGAATCCAGATCTGCTATCCTGTATATAGTTATTAAGTTCACTTGGATTACTGAAGAATAGATCTTGACAGATTAATCTTATATTTCATGTAACTTCATTAGTAAATTGTGGGAATATTGTAAATGTAACGTATCTTGATTTAGGATATTTCACAAAGTACATTCTGACTGTAAATGGATATATCACTAGCTCCAAAATCTATTTCAAAGAATGTTCAGAAATGCTTTTTTATTTTGGAGGGACTCTCAAATGTAATGCCACAAGGTTCACTTTTGGAACTATACACCACATTTTAAATAATGATTTTGATAGAAAGGTAAGGAGAATATTAATCACACTTGTAGATGCACAGGATTTGGAAAGCTAATGTGTCAAAGGGGAAAAAATCAAAACAACCTTGATAATGAGAGAAATAGAATGAAAATAGTGGAATGATATTTAACAGCGAAAAATAAAATCTGCACTCAGGAAACAGAAATCAAATGTGTAGAATAAGAGAGAAGTAGTTTGGCAACAATTTCTGGAGAAAAAAAATCTTAAAATATTAGGTGATTTCAAACTCAGTATGACATTGCTATAAAAACATAAATGCAATTTTAAAATATAATTTTCAAATCATAGGAGATAATAGTTGTACTTTACTCAGTTTGTCAGACTCTCATCTAAAATATTTGGCTGTTCCGAGCAATCACTATATGAAGGATAGAACAGGCTTGGAGAAAGGCAGTGAAGATGATCAGGGGATTAAAATTAAATCCTATGAAGAGACAACTGGGAATATTTGACTTTGAAAGGACAAGAAAAGCATTTTTCAAGGTTCTAAAGGGATATCATACTGAAGGTCATGCAAAGTTCTCTGTCTTTTCAGAAGCATATCATGGAATAACAGATTTGAATTACGATGTTAAAAAAAGGTTCCTAATAGGAGGAGCTGTACAAACAATGACCAAGTACCCAGAGAAGTAGCATATTTCCCTTTACTTTATACAGTATATGAATTCAAATCTAGACAGGCATCTGTGCAATAATTTACTTTGGATTCCTAAATTTAACAAAAAGTTGGATTCAAATTTTATGCTTCAATGATAACCAAACCAAAATTAATCATAAGATATTGTCTATGACAATAGGATCATTTTATTTTTTGTATCTTCATGTCAGAATTCTACTGATAGTAGAAAACCAGTCTGATGAATTTATAGCTGGGCACATCTGTAATTGCCAAGCTAAACATGGAATCCTGAACCAGCTCTGTATGAGCAGCTATAGTACAGTGTGAGTCTGGCCATGATTCAGAAAATGAAACCACTCTCAAAACTGTCCTGGCCAATACAAAAAAAGAGACTTTTAGATGGCAATATGGGCAGGAGTCCAACAGAATCTTCACTCTGCTGTGGTCACCCAAGTTGAGCATCCTGCAGTCAAAACTGGAAGATGTTCTGATGGAGATTCAAAGAGCGAGACAGGATTCCTACTTCCTTTCTACTTTACTACTTCCCAACTTTAACTTGCAATACAATTGATTGACCTGGTGAGCTCAGCTTGTTGAGACATGTGTTTTCTCTCTTTAGTCAAGTTCCATAATGTGTCAGGCCAGCTTCATGCTTCAAATGACAACTTAATCTAAGATTAAAAATGCCACAGTATTTTCAATAATAGCTAAATTTTCTATTTGCTAAATTATAAATCTGCTACCTTGAGAAAAGGCTCTATGAAATGTTCCAGGAGGAGGTCTTTAAAAAATACCTCCTGTTTAAATTCTTCTCCACAGGCTTTGAACAACTAAAGTAGTTCTTTGGCTTCATAACCATTTGGAACAGAATAAATAGACTAATATTTCTAGAAAGGTGAAATGATATTTAGATTTGACAGAAACAGGATTTAAAAGCAAAGAGCTTTCTCCTGTGTGGAAGCTGCTATAATGTTCTATTATCCCTGCAGGAATGGAGAGAAATTCTTGTAAATATTACTTATTTAACAGAACATTCTTCAACAACCTATCAAACTACTTAGTAATATCATAGGAACAAATCATGGGAGACTGGTGAGTTAAAATTATTAATGCTGTCTTAATTTTACTCAATCAGAACATTCCCTAACAACAACGCAAGGTTATAGATGTCTTAAATAACTCAGTGCAAATGAGATACAGCAAATACTATTTGTTCTTTATTGCACTGTGTGGAGATTTTTCTTCCTCTCTATTGCTGATGTTAAATATATTTTGGAAGGAGGGGAGTAGAGGAAGGATTAGATTTTAGCAAAAAGTATCTGAACATTGCATACCATTACTTTAATGATAACATCCAATCCATAATACTGTTATATGCAAGAATGGAGAAATAATAATTTCAGTGGCTCATGTTCATAATTTAAAGATTGCTCATCCAAGAAAGGGGTTTTTTTTTTGTGCCTGAAGGGAAGAAAAAATAAAATTAATAGCAGCCATTATAAATTATAGATAGAAATTTATATGGCACTGACCTCACTATTAGAGAAAAAAGGGTTGAATGACCTACAGTGAAAGGTGTAGGAAAGAAAGCATCTAGAATAATCCAGGGCAATATGATATTAGCAATATGAGGCAATTTCAATACTCTGTCTCTCTGTTTTCCTACATGTATATATTTATTTTGCAACTTTTCTTCAAATGTTCATAGCAGCCACATAATCTGCTCCCTACCATTTTATTTTCACAACTATACTATCTTGTAAAGTAGATTAAAATAAACTAGGGTGACTTGTTCCAAGTCTTCTTCTGAACTTCATGAATAAAAAGAGATTTGAACACCAGTCTTAATCCAGCAGTCAAACATCTAGATTACATGGGATTACATTAATGTGCTAATAAACATGTAGCATTGGAAAGAGAAATCAGACTTCTGATTAAATTGGGTGGAGGTAAGAAGAGATATGCTGTCACATTGGTAACAGAACTCCTGCCAAATCAATGTGTCCTCAGCCAAGGAAGGTATGTAGGGAGGTAAAGTGATAATTTAACAAATTACAGACATCCCCTACTATGTTACTGGAAACACCGCCAAGCCAACCAATCAGATGAATGGCTTAGTGCTACCTACACAAGAAACAGGTGATATTTCTATCTCCTTTCTTTTTCCTAACATGAAGGAAGCTCAGAGAACTTGGAAAAAAAGCAGGCTAAGGTCTCATTTTTAATCTAATTTATTCTGTAGTTAGACTTTTCACCAAACCTGCATCTTTCTTCTTTAATCTTTCTTAATCTTCAGTCTACTCATCTCACCCAGAGCCTCTGCCTCTAATCTGCCTGCAGTTCTTCAACTGGACAGTGTCTACTTTCATTCCTCTAAATTGTCATTCTTCCCAGATGTGTTCCTAAAATTGCTAAAACACACTTCCACATATTGTGCAGACTATTTTCATTGTATCCTACATATTATATATGTATTAGTGATAATTTGCACACATACATGTTTTGGACTTTTCAAGTAGAAGCAGTAAAATATCACTTTCTAAAAAGACTAAACCCAGTAATAAACCATGCCAGTATGCTTTCCTAACCAAACTAGCAGATGATCTGATGATGGTGGACTCTTCAGTCTTTACTAAATATTTTAAATATTTCATTTTAAGGTGTAGCAGGAAACTTTCTGCACTGATTCAGCAAACAAGTTTTCTCCTTTGCTGGACAACTCAAGAGTTCTACTGGAATATCCTTTTGTTGTCTAGAGAGTCTGAATCTCTCTAAAAGAAGCTTTCAGTGTTAATATCTGCTCTAGGGTCTAGCGTCCACTATTTTTATCCTATTCTGTTGAAAAAAGAAAGCAACTGCAAGGCTTTGATTCTTCATTAGAGCCCATGGCTGAAGTTTTTATCAAATCATACTTTGCATTTGCTTGAATCAAATATTGTTAGTTTTTAATTTCAAGTTTCAAATTGCTACTTCTCTGGCAGACTAGACTGAATGAATTGCTTAAGGATATATATGAAAAATAGGTTAAATGTAGTATAATAACCATTGTTGTAGAAATGTATGAAGTTCTTAATACGTGCTTTAGTGTCCAAAAGATTTTGGCTGGCCACTGCTGGAAACAAAATACTAGGCTAAGCTAATTTTGCCTGATTCATGAGTTGACTGTTTCAATGGCTGTTTATAAAATAGCTTTATATCACCTTTGGAAAATTGGCTTCCCTGCTTGCTATTGCCTTGTTAAAGCCTAAATAAAAATAACAACTGTAATAAACAAAAATACGGTTATCTTAAAAAAAGAAAGAAGAAAGGAAATCAATTATCCACTATGATACATTTAGTTCTGTATATAACAAATATCAGTGGAATAATTATACAGCACAATGAACTCTAAATAACGTGAGCTGATATTTCTCCGAACTGCAAATAATTCCTGTGAGAATCAGAATACTAAATACTGCATGCAAACGGTTATTACACAAGTCGGGCCTGCTGTAAAATGTTGCATTATAGAGTGTTTTTGGAGCAAGAGAGACAGAAAACACATTTCTTTCAAGATATTTCTTACAGAAAGAGAGACACATCAAAACTTATGGATTTGACCAGCATAGATGTAGTCAAAACATATCTGGGGAGAAAATCAGACATGGTTTGCTGTATCTATGTTGGTCAAATCTGTAAGTTTTGATTTTATGTTTGACAAGCCGACTTCCTTGTAATTTACTCTTCACTGTGAAGGTAAGGGAGCATCAGATATATTAATTCCTACTATGTTGAAGGAAGAATATGGCTGCTGATGGATGGCATAATTATCAAGTTAAGTTCTCCCCAATATAGGCAGGTTATATCAGCATTCCTAACACTGATTTGTTAGGAAATGGCCATTTAAGGAGTGGCAAATTACATGCATTTCATCAGCCATACCTAGAATCCTCTAGAAATGTTGAAGTACAAATCTGGTTTGGAACTTTTGTGATATAACACTAAAATAAGCTTTTGTGATGTAACATAAAAAGGAAATGTCACCTTTAAAAGTAATGAGTTCATGTGGTTATCACAGCAAAGAGATCAGGTAAGGGTGAGCCTTGATACCATAGAAAAATATGTGTTTACCATAGAAAAATAGTGTTCATCCTGGGATGGCTCTGTGATCATGTGGCTGGCATGACTGGATGCCAAAGACGCACGGACACTGTTAAATCACTTTAACTAAATAAAGTATATGGGTATGTAAAACATTCAGTGCCTAGATGCTAATTTGTAATGTTCTAAGCTCAGTATTTTGTTTCACATTGTTTCAATATTCTGACATTCTAACTTGCATTAAAAAATACAGTGGTACCTCATAAGATGAGTAACTCGCAGGACAAGAAACTCGCAGGACGAGCAAAAAATTTAATCAAAAATATTCCGAAAAAATATTTTCAAAAATACGACTCATGAGATGAGGAAAATATGACAAAAATATGACTCACGAGATGAGGAAACTTCGTGCCAAACCTTGCACGTCATCAGTAAGCGCACTGTGTATTTCCCATTCAGGCAACTCTGCACGACAGTTCTGCCGACTCTTACCTCGTGCTTTACTCCATTGTTGCAGACAGCAACCCCGTGTGCGCGTTCTGCTTACGCAGCAAGCGTGCGTATGTTCTACCAACTCTCCTCTCGTGCGGTTTACTCCATTGCCATACCAGAAGCAGCGTGCGTTCTACCATCTCTCCTCTCGCACAGTTTACTCCATTGCCATACGGGCAGCAGTGCATGTGCATGCATTCTGCCTATGTTTCCTGATCGCAATGAGCACCACGTGATCAGCTCACGTGGGAAATCTCCCAACGGAGCTCTCCTCTCTCACTGCGTAAACAGCGTAAGTTAAGTGAAAGGCATTCAAAAGAGAAAACTCCGGAGACTCCCAATTCAAACTCCAGGAAGTCCCTCCCCCTCCTCTCCACACCGGAAAAGCTGAGAGAAAAAAAGCCTTCTTAAAGACACAGCAGACAGAAGCAGCCGAGGCCAGAACCTACCTCAAAGCAGATCGGTAAATGCTGGTTCATTTGCTCTATTTCTGCTTTATATTGTGTGTTAATCATGGTTAATTGTTTCAGATGTTAGGGACAATCATTTCTATCTCAAATTCCATCGAAAATGATTTTTTGGTGAATATTTTTGGGGACATGGAATGGATTACCTGACTTTCCATTGTTTCCTATGGGAAACTGTGTTTCTCTTTACGAGCATTTTGCACTAAGAACGTTCTTCCGGAACGGATTAATCTCATCTTGTGAAGCACCACTGTAACATCTTTGTGAATTCTAGAAGGTGTTGTAGATCTTCATAGAACCAGTCAATTTCAGCCTCTTCAGCATCAATGGTTGGGGCATAGACTTGGATTACTGTTATGTTGAATGGTTTGCCTTGGATTCAAATGAGATCATTCTGTTGTTTTGGAGATTTTAATCCAGTACTTCTTTTCCCACTCTTTTACTGACTATAATGGCTACTCCATTTCTTCTAAGGGATTTTTGTCCACAGTAGTAGATACAGTGGTCATCTGAATTAAATTCACCCATTCCAGTCCATTTTAGTTCATTGATTCTTATGATGTTGATGTTCAATCTTGCCATCTCATGTTTGACCACATCCAGCTTATCTTGATTTATAGATCTTGCATTCCAGGTTCCTATGCAATATTGTTATTTAAAGCATTGGATTTTCCTTTCAACTTCAGTCATATCCACAAATGGGCTTCCTTTTGCTTTGGCCCAGCCACTTCACTCTTTCTGGAGCTATTTATAATTCCTTCTGATCTGAGAGGCTCATCTTCTGGCATCCTATCTTTTAGCCTTTTGCTACTATCCATGGAGTTTTCTTGGCAAGGGTCCTGGAGTGGGTTGCCATTTCCTTCTCCAGTGGAGTCCCGTAGCCCATTTTTCACCAGATATCCAAGAACCTCAACAACATCTAGCACATTCCTTGTTAACCCAGGCAACAACTGAGCCAGTATGGGTTTCCTGTATATTATGTCTCATGTTTTTTATGGGAGGGAGACACTCTTTGTCTGGCTCATTTGATGAGATCTGTCCAGTGTAGTTGAACCTCTGGCATGGCTCTCATCTTCTTCACACAAGCCCACCAACTGCAGCAGGGTGGTGCCTCATTCAACCAGTTGCCTAACCATAAAGCCCCTGGAGTTGATCAAGTTCCAAAAGAATTGCTGAGACCACTGCCAACAAAAGCACTGATGGTGCTTTGCCAGTGCGTATAGAAGTCTGGTCAGTAGCCGAAGAGTGGAAAAGGTCAGTATTTATCTCAATACCAAAAAACGGTGATAAGAAAGACTGTTCCAACCATCGAATCATAGTCTTGATACCACACGTGAGTAAAATTATCTTGAAAATAATCCAGCAATGTTTGAATCCAACTGCCAACAGAGAACTGCCTAATGTACAAGTGGGATTTCATACAGGAAAAGGAATATATGATCATATTGCCAATGTATGTTGTGTGATAGAAAAAGCAAAGAAATATCAATGAGACTTGTACATCTGTTTCACTGACAACACAAAAGCTTTTGACTGTGTTGACCATGACAAGCTGTGGAACTGCCTTAAAGAACTAGGAATATCATCACACCACATCCAGCTATTCAGTCATTGTACTCTGTTCAGGAAGCCTCTGTAAGAATGACGTATGGAGACACAAAATGGTTCAGAAATGGAAAAGGCACTTGGCAAGCCTGCATCCTATCACCTATAGTTTCAACATATACACAGAAATAATTATGATAAATGCACATTTGGAGGATTCTACCATTGGGGTTAAGATCAATGGTAAAAGGTAAAGGAGACTCTGCCAGTCGTGACCAACTCTAGGGTGCGGTGCTCATCCCCGTTTCTGAGCCGAAGAGCCAGTGTTCGTCTTGGGACGGCTCCGTGATCATGTGGCCAGCATGACTGGACGCCTAAGGCGCACGGACACTGTTACCTTCCCGCCGGAAGGGGTGGTACCTATCTACTTGCGCTTGTGCGCTTTCAAACCGCTAGGTGGGCAGAACAGCAGGCACTCGCCCTGCTGCGCGGCAACGCTGGGTCGCGATCCCAGGCCACCGACCTTCCAGCCGGCAAGCCAAGCTCTTAACCACTTGCCCAATGGTAGGAACATTAAAACCTCTGATATGCAGATGATATAACATTGCTTGCAGAAAGCAAGGAAGATCTGAAATGGTTAATCCTGAGAGTCAAAGATGAAAGCAAAAAATTTGGACTGCACCTTAACATCAATGTTAAAGATAATGATAACTGCAGAAAACACACAGGTCAGAGTTCAGATTGACAGTAAGACCATAGAAGCAGTAAAAGAATTCAACTTCCTGGGCTCTAAAATTAGCCAGCATGGTGACTTCAATCCTGAGATCAATTGGAAGAACTGCAATGTCTGGCATGAATAACATCTGGAAGAGTAAAGATAGTAAATGCAGATTAGCCAACACAATAATTTTTCCAATTGCCACCTATGAATGTGAAACTTGGACTCTGAAAAAGGTAGATTGAAGAAGGGTGGATGCTTTCAGACTGTGGTGCTGGAGAAGACTACCACACATCCCATGGTCTGCAAAAATCACAAACAAAGAAGTCTAGACCAAGTCTCAGTGAAATATCAGTCATAGCCAAGGTCACCAAACAAATGCATTCATACTTTGACCATGTCATGTGAACTGGCTCACTTGAAAAGTCAATCATGCTGGGAGCAATCAGCAGGAAAAGGAGAAGGGGCCACCCTAGTACTTAGTGGCTGGACATTATAAAGGATGACACCTGGATGACCATGGTGGATCTGAAGGAGGCGGTGTGAGACAGAGGGGCACGAAGAGTGTCTATCCATAGAGTGGCCAAGGGTTGGACACAACTGAATAACTGATGATGACAATGATTATTTTTTTCTCCTTGTCTCTCCTGGTACAAATTTATCCACTCTGCCCATGTTATGCAACAGTTCACAAATTTTCCCGCCATGAGATTTATTTGCACTCCCTTTGCTTAGTTCTTTTTTCCAGTCATTGACTGGCAAATAGGCAATTTCTGCACTTGGTGTTTTTCTGTATGTATATCTAGCAATGTACATAAAAACAGCATGCTTTGCTATGTCTTAACATCATCAAGCTATTTCTCTTCCCTTTAAAGCGTACCGGTAGTCCTTGACTTACAACAAGCCGCCATTTAGTGACCTTTCCAAGTTACAACAAACCTAGTTTGAGGCTACTTAACAATCCAGATTCAAAGTTCTGGAAGCCCCTGCCCCACCCACGAACACCCTGTCGGCGTTTGCAACACAGCCACATTTAAGGCATTTGCAGTGTCCTGTGATCATGTGACCACGTTTTACAACAGCTTTGCTGAACAAGAACACTTCTGGTTTTGGCAAAAGTATGCCCATAGCGAACCATTGGTTCACTTAATGACCATGGGATTAGCTTAACAACTGCTTAACAAAAAAGTGTGTAAAATCAGGTCATTCTCATGACTTTTACAACTATCACAACTTATGACTGTAACTCGAGGACTACCGTACCTCTTTGTGTCTTCAAACTGAAATCTGACATGAGTGGCTGTCTAAGCTAATTACTCCTCACTTTAGAAATGCCATGCCTATTCTGTGCTTAAGCCGCTATGATCTACCTTTTGGAAAAGGTGGCTTATTCCATTTCAGTTAGAAAGGGCCTACTTTTTTGAATAAGTGTCTCTTTCTTCCTCCATTGGGAGACAGAGCGAAGAATACAAAAGCAAAACAAGCAGACTAGCCATGCTGCGTTCATCTGGGAAATGGAAAGGCAGCTCTTTTTCCTGCTTTTCATATATGTGCTCTTTGCTGCGGAGGAAGATGAAGTCTATGCTTAGTCTCCATAGCAATGATGTCTGTAGGCTGCTGCGTTGCCCTTCAGGATGTAATCACTGCTTTTCTTAACAGCCTCCCCACCAAACAAAAAGAGAAGAAAAAGAAAGAAGAATCCGAGAAGCAGTCTGTTTGACCCAAGCTCCAGCTCTTGTTTCTAACGCTGAGAGGACTGAAGGAGAGAAGCTTGCACGAGTAAACAGGGTGGAGATTTGTTCCCCAACCCCACTTACATTTCCAATTCATTATATTCCTATATTGCTAAATACATAGTTGGATATATCCTGCAGATGATATTTGCATTTGCAAAGTTTTTTCTTTGATGTTCTGAAAGTCTCCTTCCAATCTTTGTACTTTTGTTACTACAGTCTTATGCACGCTGTTAAACATTTACATTTTTTTAAAAATTATTTTTTTAAATAATTCTCTCAATTAAAGAAGCATCAGATAATCCAGTTGATGATTTCAATTATAGAACTGAAATGCAGATATGTTTGATATATGAAATATATATGATACATGAAATGCAGACATAAGAGCATGTATGTGTGTGTATGTGTGTATATATAGAAAAAGGAGACTTTATGTGCAACTAGCTGTTTGTATTTCAGATATGGTTCTTTAGGGAAATACAAATAGCTAGTTGCACATAAAGTCTCCTTTATATATATACACACACACATGCTCATATGTGTTTATGAGCTTAGGCTATGAAAGGAAAAAATTTCAATACAGTATTTCATTATGTTTTTGGTCTATTTATCTGTGTTATTGATTTTTAGATTTAATTTACAGTCCTTTGTTGGTTTTAAACTAGGCCATCAGATACACAGATGACTAATATTGGATTTTTTCCCAAATAAATACTGAGCATGCTCATAATGAATTTTTATTCTAAAATCATAGCTTTTCACAGTTTTGTCAATTGTTAGAGGAATGTAGAGGAAAATAGCACAGCAGATTCTTTTGTCATTATGGTATTCATAAATAATGTTTCATAAGGAGAAACCTGAGACTTAGGTTGAAGCTTAGTCTCACATTTAAAAGACACCAGTTTTAAAAGCAAGTTTTTCAAGGTGAATAAAAAAAATGTGTATTTTTTCCCACAAATTTGACATTTAACGATAGTTTCATTTCTTATTTTGGCCTAGGCCCAGTAGATGATATCATCTTTTCAATTTAGTGGATTAATTGATCTAATTAAAAACAATAGAGATTCAGGTTTTGTTCAGGTTTTATGAAGTTTTATGCATTAATTTTACCTCTCCATTAAATTAATAAAGCATTATGCCTATTGTAAGACTTTGTTGTTTACTGAACTAGTTCTATAGACAAATAAGATGAAATAATATCAAATATGCCATTATTTAATTAGCTGCATATTCTTAAATTTATTGTGTACTATAATACAATAATAGCCCCTTTGTAAAGATGCACAAATTCTATATTATATTTTGACAGTGTTAAGTACTTTAAAAGCATTTATAGAAATAGATTAGGATTCATTCATTGCTTGTACTGTATATACAGGTAGTTCTTGACTTACAACCATTCATTTAATGACCATTTGAAGTTACAATAGTTCTGAGAAAAGTGACTTAGAACTAGTTCTTGCACTTACAACTGTCACAGCATCCCTGAAGCCATGTGATCACCATTGGCGATCTTCCCAACTGTCTTCTGACAAGCAAAGTCAATGACAGAAGTCATATTCACTTAACAACTGCAAGATTCAATTGAAGTGATTTGCTTAAGAACTGTGACAAAAAGGTTGAAAAATTGGGAGTGACTCACTTAACAACTGCCTTAGCAATGGAAATTCTGTTTTCAATTGTCATAAGTCAAGGACTATCTGTTGTTAATAGGAAAGCAATTATTTTATCATTTATTTAACTTGATATCCCATGCATTGGGATAAGCATGGGTGTTTATATCTTAGTGGTTTTGTTTTTCTTGAGCTCTAGGGCATTTTTCTTTAATCCTCTGTTTTTATTTTGTTTGCCACCCAGAGTTTCTTGACAGTTGAGTGGCCTTATAAATAGGTTTACTAAATAAATAAATGACAGTGCTTTCTATTTAAAGAAAATTAGGTGCCCGAAAGGAAATATACCTAACTGTAGATCTTAATTTCTTATAAAATGACTAAGAATTCATCGGAAACATAGGCAAATAGTTCTTACTGCTGAATTAAATGTTAGTTTTTGAATTAAATTTTAGAGAAGTGATTGTTTATTAGATTGTTGAAACTTGGAATTCCTACACCTTCTTGTAAATGGTCAGACCACTGCAGCAAATATTTATTGAAAAAATAGCTATTTTTGTCCATTCAATTTAGGTAAGAGCTGACTTCAAAATTGTATGATTTATGGATCAATTCCAATGGAATCATGCAAAGCAATCATGCACAAAGATATTATGTATATGTGTATTATTTGTGATCCTTTTTGAATCATTAATTATGAATTTTAAGGGAAGTTCTGAAACATTTTCAAAATTTCAAAAAGAGAAGGACATTTATAGTATGTACATTAGGTGAAAAACAACTCACCATAAAGTAGTGAAAGCAGCATAGTATCTAATTTGTCACTTTTCAGAGGTCTTGGCTTCAAGAGTTACAGGTCAGCACAAAGGCTGTTCTAATTCACTGTGAATATTATTCAGACAGAAATTAAGACGAGTTCTAGATCCAGCTAGAAAACACAGACCAAGTTGTGAATACTGTGCTTCTGCTAGTTGTTGTTCTGCTTGCAACAGTAATATGGTGATTAAATAACATCTAAATCATCTCCAATACTAGATGGATGGATGGATGGATGGATGGATGGATGGATGGATGGATGGATGGATGAAATCTATTTAGAAAGCATGGGTGTTCATAGTATTATTTTTGTACCAGTGATACTAATCTTGTATTGTTGTAAAAGTAAGTTTTAAGTATAAAGTATACTAACAAATATTTGGAACTTTTAATGCGTTTGAAGCACGTTTCAGTTTTTTTAAAACAAATAATAAGCAAATGTGTATATATAAAAGGCTTTTGTTCACAGTAGAAAGTTTTGGGACACTATTTTCTAAAAGTGTAACACATGGCACACTAGCCACTTTTCATATTTGCATAAAATATACAAGTACAATTTTCTGATTAACTGAACTGATCCATATGAGGTGAAGGATGCTGTGAAAAGAGATGTGAAGAAAGACTTGCTGATTTTATTCAGATAAATTTTCAGTAAGAGTTTGGTTTGAAGAATATGGAATGTTTCTTTCTTCCTACTTTTTAAAAATATTTTTTTGGAAAACTCAAGGCCTTTAGACATTGTATTTCTCCAGATCAGTGATTCTCAACCTTGGGAATTTTAAGAAGGGTGGAGTTCACCTCCCAGAATTTCCATGCTGGTTGGGGAATTCTGGAAGTCCACCATCTTAAAGAATGAGAAACACTGATTTAGATACAGACCTAAAGTGAAACAAACACTTTTTCCAGTGTTGGAAGTGAAAAAAAGTAAATGTCTCTTTCTCTCAGACAACCATGGTGTTTTGTTTTGTTTTCCCATGAAAAAGTCTCACATTTATTCCTTAGCACAAGAAGTACAAAAAAAGAATATTACTAATGAAGCTATCTTGGATTACTCAGGATCTGATTTTAGCTTCAGAAGTTTATGAGAAAAAATGAGTTTATAAAAAGAATCGACAAAGACCTATCCTTTCAAGCATAATGTCAAGCATTATGTTTCATGTAGTAGCTAACTATGTGCTTATTGGGAAGTTCAGATATAAATGATCCTAACAGTAGACACTGTATCCCCATTAGTTGACGTGTTCAGAAGGTAGCATACCTCTAATACTGATACTTTTAATCCCTGTTGAAAGCCATAATTACATCGTGTGAGTTCCACAGTTAAATAAAAAATGGTATGAATAAATACTGTTTCAAGCCACACAGACTTGTGCATTGCTCAGCATACTAATTTCAGAACTACAGAAAGGCATATGGATATTATTTTCGTATTAAAAATTCAAGTTAAGAGCAGGTTGCTTCGAGAATCCTGCCCAATTCTTTTTGGAGCCTTTGACATCAAGCTGAGGAGATGCCAGTGGATGCCATCTGTTTTGCTTTTTGATGTGTATTGAGGTTTTGTACCAAATGTCTTGTTCTCTTTTGGCTGTCTTGATCGCCTTTGATGTAGCTCTTCTCTAGATCTTTCAAAAATAGCCTATGAGAGTATGATTTATCCTTCTCCTTGTTTGATCCTTTTGAGCCCTTCTTATATTTGTAGAGAGTGACTTTCAATCAACTACTTTTACTAGGCAATTTCAACAGTGTCTTTATTTAAGATTCTACAAACATGGATTCTTGTTGCTTTATTTGCAATTTCACTTTTATTAATATTTCATTTAAGCAAGTATTATCATATGTAGTCAGAATTGGTAATAAAGACAAATGGAAATAATTGAACCTTTTTGTGTATGTCAGTTACTTTTGTTTAGGTCTTCTTATGGCTCTGTAATAAGCCAACTTTTCCCTAGCTTGCTATTCTTCAGTTTTTTGGGGGGGTTTTGACACTGACATAAAAGAGCTCCAGCCATTACCAATGGTAAGTCATAATGTGTTTTTTGATATTGATATCTCATCTTTCAGATCTGAAGGTTTTATTTTATTGGGTGCACGAATTATCCTCAAATGGTACATACATAGTACACATCAACAAAAGAATATGATGTATCTGAAAGGCATTAGGTTACTACAGGAGTTGTCATTTCATGTGTCTTAGGAATTCCATACTGCTAACTACAGTGGTACCTCACAAGACAAGAAACCCGTAGGATGAGCAAAAAAATTAATCAAGTTTATTCCACTAGACAAGCCACAACTCACACGACAAGCAAAGCTCACATGATAACTTGCGCATCATCAGTCAGCGCGCTCTGTATTTCTCGTTCAGGCAGCAACTCTGCGTGAGAGTTCTGCCGATGCAGCAAGCGCGCATGTGTGTTCTGCCGACTCTCCTCTCTCGCGTAGTTTACTCCATTCCCATTTGGGCATCAGGTCGACGTTCCTGATCACAATGAGCACCGTGCAATGAGCTCACGTGGGAAATCTCACAATGGAGCTCTCTTCTCTAGCTGTGTAAACAGCATAAATTAAGTGAAAGGCATTCAAGAGATAGAACTCCAGAGACTTCAGACTCCCGATTCAATCTCCAGGAAGTCTCCTCCCCCTCCTCTCCTCTCTGGGATATTCTCAAAGTGTGCAAACACAAACGCACACACACACACAATAAAGCAGAAATTGTCCTTGCCCCAAATAAAGCAGAAATTCCCCCTTGTTGCTTCTCTGAGGCAAGAAGGGTTTGCAAACTGCCCACAATTCCCAGAAAAGTTGGGCATTTGCAAACCGCCCACAACGCCCAGAAAAGCTGGGCGTTTGCAAACTTCCCACATTGCAAGAAGTAACGTTTGCAAAATGCCCACAATGCCTAGAAAAGCTGGGCATTTGCAAACCGCCCACAATGCGTGGAAAAAGCCCTTTTAATGTGATGGCAGCGGATCCTCCAAGCCAGCAAGCAGCAGCCGAGGCCAGAACTTGCCTTGAAGCATATCCGTAAGTGCTGGTTATTTGCTCTATTTCTGCTTTATATTGTGTGTTAATCATGGTTACTTGTTTCAGATGTTAGGGACAATCATTTCTACC
>JANHZU010000995.1:76372-89862 GCA_032468055.1 Acrochordus granulatus
TTTGGATAAAAGGTGAAACGTCTTCTACTTGAGAAAAATCCAGTCCAGATGCCTGTTTTTTAAACTTTGTTGCAAAGCATGTTATACAGAAAACTCATGTTCTAATATGGTTATTAGAGCTATGGTTTATACTAACACAGAAGTGAAATCCAAAACCTCCAGTCTGAAATTGATCATGTTTGGCTTTATCAATGCCTTTTTTATGCTGTTCCATTGAAAATTCTTGTGAGTTTCATCTAAGTAGAACTGACTAGATTTACTGCATTTGTCAATTTAAATTCTTTCTTTCTTATCCAGTGCAATGTTGGAAAGTATATAAAGAGTCTTGTTACTCTGTCTGTCAGCAAGATAACACTCTGAAAATGGAAGAGAATGGGATGAAAAATGGTACACCAGGAGGTATTAAAAGATCTGAAAATGAAGCAGATCCGACTCAGAGCTGCAGGGGAACAAATTTAAAAAATCTCACAAGGTATACTAATGGAGAGGAAGTCAGGCAGATGCCACCAGAATGTTACTAACTATTCCATACTAAGCTCCCACCCTCTGGCTCATGTGACCAAAGCATAGGGTATACAATTCACCCTGTGTTTCCCAGGGCACACAACACACAGTAGTATAACATGAAGGAAGGAAATATAAACATAAAGATTGAGAAGGAGGAGGAGAAGGACAACCCCTACGAATAAAAAGTTAGAAAGAATTCAAGAAAATATGCTGTCCCTTTATTCCCTATTGCTGATTTTTTTTCACAAATTTGTTACAATTTGTTAGACACCTGAATATCATATAAATCAACAAGCAAACAACAGCCCATCAACCACATGTTATACTCTTTGGTAACCTCATGTGGTGTAAAATTAAGGAGATTTCATCATCTTGTATTCTGATTGCTAGTTGGTATTCATGGATGCACTCAAAAATGTTCAAAGCTAATCTCACACTCACTAACACTGATAAAGTTACCTAGTCATGTAATGAAATGTTTGCAAGTCTCTTCTATTGGTTTTTGGTAATTTACTCTAAAATTCTAATTGTTAGAACTATGTTCATTTGTTGGTTTATGTTCTAAGCGATAACAGTCAAAAGTGATTTTGGGGGCTTCTTTGTCCACAAGTTGCTCGTTCTTAGATTATAAGATTTATGGCCCATATTCCACCTTTTATGATCTAAAGGGATTTAAATTCACTTAAATTAAATTGAGTAACTTTGTTTCAGCAAGTAGATGCATGGGAAATTTTGATCAAAGCTGTAGCACTCTCAGTGTGTAATTTAATCCCTGAATTTTCTTTAATAGATCAAATAGCTTTCTTAAAAAAGGGTGATTTTTTTTACAAAAATGTTATAGTCTCACTCAATTTATTCTTAGATACTATAGCCACTATTTAAGACTTTATAAATTAATTATGTAATGATTTTTTGAAAATTGCATTCAGTTCTAATATTATAACTTGATTTGTTTTTCATAAGAAAGTTCTCTTGACTAAAGACAAGAAATATTGGAATCAGATTTTTCTCTTATTTCAGAGGATTTAATTTTTTTATAAGATTTATAATTTTAAAATAAATATAAAACTGAATCTGAAGTTTTCCTGTTAGGTTTGATGGACAAAGAGTTTGATGGACAAAGTTTGGGACTTTGTTATTATATATGTTCACAGTAACAAGAACTTATATACACAAAATTGGAAAGAAATACTAATTCCCACAATGGAAGAATGGATGGTAAAAGTGATGGAGTTGGCCAATATGGCAAAATTAGCTGTTTTGATTAAAAAGAAGAAATTATCTAGTTTTGTTTCTACTTGAAAATCGCTTCTCGAAACTGAAAAAAATGAAACGTTGATTTTAGGTTTTTAAGACTAGAATGACTTTGTTATTAAAGAAATGGCATGAAATTATTAGAACTGTAAAACAAAAAGTTGACATTGTAATTTTTTTGGTACTCTACTGCACTGAGAAAATCAGAGGTCACTACTTTTTTTTCTTTTCTTCCCTTTTTCTCTGCATTCCTCTTCTTTTTTCTTTAACTTTTCTAAGTTTTATTAAACAACCTTTAATAAAATATTAAAAAGGGAGAAAGCACTCCTGAAGAAGGTAAAACCCACCCACTTATTGAGCAATGCTGTAAAGTCAAAAAGGGCCAAGACATAAAGGGTCAAAGAAACCTGCCACAAATTCACTGAACATGTAGAATTTTGTAGGGTACTAAGTAGTTGTTTAATGAGAATCTAACTTCTGTTTCAGAAAACCCACCTGGAGTTCTAATCAGCAACAAGACTCAAGAATGATGCAAACAGCAGCAGGTGAACAAACAGCTGGTGCTGACATTCCTTGAGCAAGATAAATTTATGTTTTTGCTACTGCTACTTATGAATTATATTCCAAGATACCCTAAAACTAGTTATTCATTAAAAAACATAAATATCTTAATTACATTTTTTTTCCTCCATGCGATATCATTTTGGAAAAATAGTAATGCTTCAATCACAAGGGAGCTATAATTGAAATGTAAATCAAAAGACAAATAATCTTCATTCTTTTTCTCTCTGAAATGTTAATTCTTTCAGCAGATAGTCCTTCATGTAGTGATTGAAAACTACAAGTTATAGAATAAAGGACTTGTGAAAAGAATAGCACAAAATAAAGTCACTTTTTGAGCAAAGAACTCACCAGCCATTCCATTCCATTATATTATTTGTGATACTGTGTGTATTTTTTTAGTTATTTTCTGACTTTCACTAGACCATAAAAAGGAAACATGGAAACCAAAAAGGGAAAGAGATCACTGAACCATAGATCTCTTGATAACTATCTTTTCAGATTGGCTAAATGACTGTATTCCATAAGCATGTCATCCATTTTGTTGTTGTTGTAGGGCAATCTTCAGATATATTCTCTCTAAAGACAAATGTGCTTCATTTAAGAGCTTAGTGTACTTCATCTTAGAGATAATATTGTCTTCTATAAGATAAAAGGAGAAAATGCAATTAATAGTGATCTGTTGTCCACTAATGTACAAAGTTCTTATTACGTTTTATATGAATAGTCTAAGGGTCTTTGTATCTGAAGTAACTAGCATATTTTTACCTATTATAAATGAAATAGCACCAGCCATCTTGCCCAAACAATTATGTTGCATTTGTCTAGTTGGTTTTAATACAATGGGGACATATATTACCTTTTTATTCCTTCTATAATTCCTATTAAATCAGACATAAGGAAGGTAGGTTCAGACAAATTGTAGCACAACACAACTTAAGCAATGTATAGCATATTTTGAAAAATGGATTATATATAATTTCCTGAGCTAGTTCTCTCATTTGGAGATGCTGTTCAGTGCAAAATATTTCCCATCCCATAGATCCATTCATACATCCTGTGGTTAGAGTTGGAGTCCACTATATTTTAAGAAAGGTACCATAACATGTAAAGATATCTATGAGCATGTAATTATGTTTTTCTGCTGCCATTTCTGACCCATTTGGAGACTTGTACAAGAAGGAAGAGGTCTTCAGCTATTCATCCTTTGTGGAAATAGTGTTAAACCAATTTCTTGCTATGTCTTGTCTTACTTCGAATACTGTGACAGAACTTACATTTGCAAAATCTGATTTTATATTAGACCAAACAAGAACAAAGGTTGCAGCACTGTAGGAGACATCAATAATTAAGGTATGCCCAATACAGTGATTTGTAGATAAGGTTCTGGAAAAATTATTATCCAGAACACAAAATGGAATGTGCAATTTGTAGCATGGTAAGGGAATATCTGTCCAACAGAACATACTGAACTAGACCTATTCATACATATATTTAAATACCTCTAGGCCATAAAGCCATAGTGAATTTCAATCCATTAATTTCTAATGAGTATTACAGTTGTTTGCAATGTATTCATGCATAGTGAACATTCTGATTTGGAATTAATAATGGGACTTTGCAGCATTTTCAGTTCAAGGAGAAAATATTTTGCTGAGTATATAGACACACATGGAACTAAATGGTATATACATTTTTTTGGAACTAAATGGTATATACATTGCATAAATAAATAAATAAATAACCCCTACATACTTATCTGTCTAGTATAAATTGTGTCTTTTCCTGAGATCATTTTACAACTGGAAAAACAAAGTTCCTTTAAGAGGTTCTCAAAAGATAGTACAAAAATACCCCTCATGATCAGAAGAGCCTTTTCCCCTTTGAATCCACAGCACTGAATGTTCAATATTATAGTATTGTTATTTTGTGTGATCAGTTTAAAAATATCCTAATTAAAGTTTTTTCATCAAGAGGAAGCTATTTTCAGAAAGTATATGACTTTAAATTTTCAGTTCTTCTTTCCTTAGATTTTTTATCATGCAGCCTCGAAGAACCCTCTAATCCTTGAAGTAGATTTGTATATTTTTTAGGAGAACTAAACTACCAAAACTTTCTTTCCTCCATATTTTCCTGTTCCTTAAACAGATGTTCAATTAGAGGTGCATGTAACATTTTTGGGACCTGCAACTGGTAAATTGTGATTACATCATCATAGAAATGGGAACTGAAGTCTGTAACTGCTTCCCTTCATTTGGAAGATAAAAAATTAATATGTATCTTTAACCTATAACAGGCTTTCATTTCCTCTCAAAAAGTGAATTTTGGTGGTGTGATCTTAGAGCATTCCAGGGACTGCAATTAAAGGATTCTGCTGGCTCTTGATCATGAGCATTTCTGCCTCTGATCTACCACATCAAAGAACTTGTTATAGGTAGAAAAACAGTAATTAAAGTTAAAGTCATATATTTTATTAAATTTATTTACATCATATCTAATGCAATATTTAGAAAATTCAGAACAAATCACATGAATTGCTCATGTCCCTAGCTACATTTCTTCTTTAAGTTCATCAAATTCAACAAAATCCCAAAGATGGAAAAAAATAGATTTTCTCATGATGCTGAAAATCTTTACTGAACATTGTAAGTAGACATTTGACATTTCACTTTCCATATTAAACTCTTCATTTTGGTGTTACTGCAGATACTTGAAGTTATATATCTTTTGGAACAGAGTTTCTTAACCTCAGCAGCTTTAAGATAGGCAGATTTCAACTCCCATAATTCCCCAGCCAACCACAATGTGCGTAGCAGCCAAAAAGGCAGAAATTAGGGGAAGGGAGATGAAATGCTTCTGTGATGGTAAGCGTAGGTGGACTGCCAAGTGGCTGAATTTTGATCACATGAGCAAGGGAGCACTGCAGTGACCATAGCTTCAAGCGTCAATAGGTACTTAACACATCCTTTCCCATTGCTGTATCATTATCAGCATCATTACCGTGACATTGTAGATTGTTATGTTTGAAGAAGAGAGAAAGCATTGCTTCACCAACTGCAGTGGACCTGGAGTAAGAAGGAGTGACTTCATGACCCTTAAAAATTGTTGGAGAGGCATCTTCGTTTCACAGTTAAAAGGACATGTGAATGAGTGCTATAAAAGTCTTTTTTATTTTAAGTTTTAAGTTCTTTAATATGTTGTTTGGGTAGCCAGATTATCCATAACTCCTAGCCTGCATTTTTCCCTCAATCCTCAAACATTTGTGATTATGCTTTCAGTGTCTGTCTTTCAGGAATTCCCTATTCGATTTGATCTTGATCTGACCTATTTTTCTTGATACCCTTTTCTGCCATGGAATCCTACTTATCAGTAAATTAAGTCTTTGAACAATCACTTTACTGAAATCCAAATTTAGTTTTCCTAAAATTAAAATACTCCAGTATTACAATCACTCTTTTCCAACTTAACTGTTACTTCAGCTACATCAAGTAAAGGAAGAAGCTTATTAGGAAGACAAAGCACTGAAAAGACCATATTTGGCAGGGCTATCTCTCTACAGGTGGCTGAATCAAGTCCACATCACTATTAGTTCATATCTGTTTGAAAGATCTAGTGTTTACATCTTTTCCTGGATAATTAAAAATAATAATGAAATTGCATTTAATGTAGTCTTTCCATTTAGTTTATCTAAGAAGTTCTCTTTTTTTCAAGTTCATTTTCTTGGATTTCTGAGCAGATGAGGAAACTCCTAATCACATATTGAAACTCTTCATTTCTATTATTGCTGTTTTTTTAAAAAAAATACTGTTTGATTGCTAGATTTCAATTGTTAGAGGAATACTGTCAGGTTCACTTGCCTTCCTGCATTAAGAATGTGTTGTATCATGTTTGTTTCTCATACTCTGAGAATTACGAATACTGTAGATGGAAAAGGCTGTGAACTTTATGAGCCAGTGGTCTTTCTGATGTTTCACAGACTGGTTTAATAGGTTCAATTAAAGCAATGCTTTCACTTTCTTCAGTGCACAAGTATTTATCTCAGATTCTCAAATTCAGGGTTCTCATCTCAATCCCTACAGGATTCAATTTAAAGCCTCAAGCTTGTCATGCTTGGGCCAAACATACACTTCCTGCTCTTTGTGAAGTGCAACCTAGACTCAGATCCTTTATTCAAAAAATGCAGGTCATTGTCCCAAAATCAGATTTTTCTGATCAATTGTAGAAAATCATTTATACATTACTCTTTCTAATCTTCTTTAGCAAACTGGGAGGATTAATATACCACCTGAGCCTGCAGAATCTTGAGGTTGCTTCCTAAAACATCCTACCTATTCCTTGCAACAACATTTGCCCTAGGGTGGAGTACTAGAAAAGGATAAGTTTGACTTAATACATCTTCAAAGTTCTGTCACATTCTTACTTTTGGCTTTAGTAAACAGAAAACTGTATAAACCAGTGAGTCAAAGTGGCCCATGTTTGTATTTATTTTTTGTAGTAATAAGTTGCTAAATATTTATTTATTATATTTCTATGCCACTGAAATCCAGAGACTCTCGGCGGCTAACAAAAACAAGCATTAAAAACATTGATTAAAAACATTAAAAAAACACAAAAAAATTAAAATAAAATAAAATATTAAAATAAAATAAAAAACCTGATGTACTAGAGAAGTGGGCTAAAAATATTACATATATAAAAAAGGGGGGTGAGGGTGGCTAGCTACCTCCAAGATGATGAACCCAGGCCACCTCACAGAGCCAGGTCTTAAGGCTCTTCCAGAAGACCATATGGGAGGGGGCAGCACTCAACTCAAGGGGCAAGATGTTCCATAGGGGAGGAGCCACAGCAGAGAAGACTCTTCTCCTAGACCTCGCCAGCTGAAATTCCTCAGCTGACGGGACGCGGAGAAGAACTCCTCTGCTGATTCTGGTGGGCTGGGAACTCCCCATCGGGGTGACACGGTTCCTCAGATAGCCTGATCCCATACCATGAAATATGAACATTTCCTTTTTTTCTTTTTGCAGAGAACATTTGCATCCCCTCTAATCCTCATAGATCCAACCTCCCATATCCTCCCAGCAATGAGTCTTAAGTCTTAAAACTAAGACTTTAACTCTTAAAATCTATACACAAGTTTGACTTTGTTCAATTACCTGTGCCTGCATATACTGAATTCTAGTATGACATGGTCACTCTCCCCAGAGGGAGAGAAGTTGCTACAACTTCTATCCCTTCTATTATTTCATCCTTATTAGTAAGAATTAAATCCATTATAGCTGGTCCTCCTCTACCTTTTGGATGACAAAGTTGCCAGCTAGGCACTCAGAAAACCATTTAATTTCCCACTTGCTGCAGAGTTTGTCTCCCAGTTGATGTCAGGATAGTTTAAGTTCCCTGTTAATATAGTGCTATGGGTCTGTTTCTTTCATTTCCCCTGTTGAAGTCTCCAAGCCTTTATCCACTGCAAAGGCCTCAAAGTTGTTCCTACTAGATTGCTTGTTTTTTAATCATCTTTCTTGTCTATTTGTTTGATTCTCTTCCTTATAGAAAGTTGCTTCTTCAGTTATCTCTTGCTATGGCTTTTAGCTCATTTGTCCAGCAAATCTTCATCTTCTTTTATGAGCTGAAGTGCAGCCACTTCTTAGAAGCATAGAATCATAGGGCTGAAAGGGACCTTGGAGGTCTTTTAGTCTTCCTTCCAAGGCAAGACACCTTATAGTATCCTGGACAAGTAGTTGTTCAATCTTTTATTGAAAACCTCCAGTGCTAGACACCCACACAACTAGGGGAGGCTAGATGTTATCTGATTCTCCGGTTCCCATCAGCTATCATTCTCACTGTCAAGAAATTTCTTCTTAGTTCCAGGTTGGATCTCTCTTTAATGAGCTTCCACCGATTGTGTCTTATCCTATCGTTAGGTGCTTTGGAGACTAGGTCAATCCCCTCTTCTCTGTGATAGCCCCTTAAATACAGTGGAACCTTGGATTGCAAGTAATGAAGTTTACAAGTGCTTTGCAAGACGAGCAAAATTTTTTAATGAAATTTAACTTGGTTAACGAGTGAAAACTTGCAAGACAAACATCATGTGATGACCTGGCATGGGAAATCTCACAACTGAGCTGATAGTTCTTCACTCTCACTGCATGAAAAGCATAAATTAAATGAAACCAGTTGTGTTAGTGAAAGTCATTCAAGAGAAGAACTTCCAAGATTCAAGTTCCAGATTCTCCTTTCAAGCAATAACCCTCCTTCTCCTCTCCTCCCACTCATCTCCCTCATGCCAGCCATGACTGTTTTCAAAGTGTAGGAAACTTGACCCTCCATCTTCCCTTTCACACACACACACACACACACACAGCCCTCCTAGCACTGCACCATCCAGCCCATCCCCCCTCCTGCCCATCCCTTCTCCCCCTCTCATAGCACATGGACAGATTATTATAAGAAACATTTCTATCCACCCAGGAAAACCCCCCAGGAAAGACACTATGAAGAGAAAAGGAAAAAGGTCATTTTGTGATATGCAGTGGCAGCAGATCCACCTGATCCAATAGGGGTCACCAAGACAATACCTGGTCAAGCAACTGCTGATTGCCACAAATCTGCCTAAGAGTGGATCCATTGTATCTACTCAGGAATGGGTGAGGTGATAAGATTAACACTAAAAGCAGCACATCCCTCCTGGGAAAAACCATATAAACTTCCTAAGAACTATACAGAAACAATAGAGAATAGAACTTCAAGGTTAGGTGGAAATCCTCTTACATAAACCAAGAGACCATCAAGAACCATCACCCAAATTAAATCACAGTCGTTATTCTCTGCCCGGTTTGGATCAGACTCTTGGGGAACCCTGCCTCAAAATCTTCTAACAAAAGTTAAAGTGCTGGTTAATTTGTTTTGTTTTTACTTTATATTGTGTATTAATCATTATTTGTTTCTGTTATTAAGGACAATAATTTGTACATAAAATACCATTGAAAATTATTTTTATATGAATATTTTTGGGTATGTGGAATGGATCATCCAATTTTACATTATTTCCTATGGAAAAAGTCACCTTGCTATAAAAGCATTTTGGATTAAGAGGACTTTTCCAGAACAAATTATGCTCGCAATCCAAGGTTCCACTTTACTAGAAAACAGCTATCATATTATCTCTAATCCTTCTCTTCATTAGGCTAGACGTACCTAGTTCCCTTAACTGTTCATTAAATGATTTAGCCTCCAGATCCATATCATTTGCACTCTTTTTAGGTTCTCTCATGGTGATCAGAGTGGGATTAGTACTCCAAGTGTGCCCTCAAAAGTGCAATATAAAGCAGTAGTATCACTTCTTGTGATTGTGATGCTATCCCTCTATTAATGAAGACTGCTGACTCAAATGGTGTTCCACTAGAACACCTAGATCCCTCTCAGAGTTACTATTGTTGAGCCAGGTATCTCCTCTCTGATACCTGTACATTTGGGTTTTTTTACCTAAGCGCAGGACCTTACTTTTCTCACCACTGAATTAAATCTTGTTGACAATACTTTCTTGCCATTTCCCATTCTTGGACTGATAATTTCCTTAAACTTCTTTTTGTTCCTTACATATTGAAAGAAACTTGTTTCTGAAGTTGTTGTTTTTTGGCATTTGTTGCAATTCTTAGTTCATTCTGAACCTCAGCTTTCCTGACTTTGTAGATTTGGGCTATTTGCTGGTATTCTATTCTAGTTATGTATCCCTCTTTCCATTTTTTATACTTGTCCTTTTTGGTCCCTCAGTTTGTCTGAGAGTTCTTTATGCAGCCATGCTGGTTTCATCTGAGTTCTCTTGTTTTTTTTTCTCAGTGGTATTTTGTTTGATTGGGCTTTTATAATCTTGTTTTTCATTGTTTTCCCCTCTAGGATTTCCATCCATGGAATCTTTCCTAATCTCTTAGTTTATTGAAGTCACATCTCTTAAAATCTAAAATGCTACTTTGACTTTGTTCAATTGCTTGTGCCCGCATTATGCTGAATTCTAGTATGATATGGTCACTCTCCCCAAAGTTCTTACAACTTCTACCCTTCTTTCATTTCATCCCTATTAATAAGAATTATATCCATTATAACTGGTCCTCTAGTTCCTCTTCTATTTTTGGATGACAAAGTTGTCAGTTAGGCACTCAGAAACCCATTTGATCTCCCACTTGCTGCAGAGTTTGTCTCCCAGTTGATGTCAGGATAGTTAAAGTCCCCTGTTAATACAGTGTTATGTTTCCTGCATACCTTAGCTAACTGATTAGCAAAAAGTTCATCTATTTCCTCTACTTGGTTGGGTAGCCTGTAGTATACACCAACGGCAGTGTCATTTCTTTGTCCTCTAACTTTCACCCAAATGCATTCAAGAATGCTTTCATCCTTGATTTTATGTAATTCTGTGGAGGTTAGTGATTTCTTACATACAATACAATTCCCCTTCCTGTTTGTTGCATCTGTTTCTTTTGAACAACTTATATCCTTCTAGCAGTACATTCCATTCATGGGTTCCATCCCACAAAATTTAAGTAAATAGCAATAATATTGTACCTGCACTCATATACTAAGACTTCAAGTTCACCCTGTTTGTTCCCCGTAGTTTAAGCATTAATGTACAGGCATCTAAGTCCTTTTTGGCTGGTCTTGTATTTTCTTCCTAAATCTCCTTTTTTATACCTAAGTTCCCCTTCCTTCTCACATTGTTTCCTTTGTTGTTTGGGGGTTTCTGCTTGAGGTTAGGTCCTTAGGATTGGCCACCACCCCCTTCCAGTTTTAGTTTGATTCCCTTCAAATAGCCAAGCCAGTTGTTTTCCAATACAGTCTTCCTGGTTCTTGTGAGGTGTAATCCATCCCCTGCCAAAAGTCCTTCCTGTAGGTAAAGTACACCATGGTTCAACCCTTTCTTCTTCTTCTTCAAGTATAATGACAGTACATTCACAAATATACACCAGATTGTGTTAATAAAGAAGCAGACACATTCCAAAGCATTGTATCTCATAATTATCCACTAATCTTCTGTTCTTTTTTCTCCATCACACTATCAGTAGAAAAGTAATTATTTCATCTTATTGTCTTTTCAAACTCTCAGTTTAACTGACTACATTTAAAGGAAAATTTGTATGGGTTCTCTCCCTTGAATTTTTCCACGGAAATTTTGTGGACAAAATTCTATCAGTAACTTTACTGTCTAGAAGTGATTCCCATGTTTATGATTTACAGACTCTGCATATTAAATTACAGGTCTTTATACAAGGATTAAACACATTAATATAGGTATGTATCAGCTATTTATGGACCTTAGGCTAACAGTTCAGAGTTAGCATTCTTTTGAAAATCAACTGCAGGAAGACATTATTCAGCAGTGAATACTGTCTTCATAGCTTCCTTGATGCACTTAATCTTTGGAGCTACTTTTTGGAAGAGATTGTCGATCACTCCTTGAGGTTTTGGTGTTATCAAAGAAAGTCTTTTTATGCTTTTAATTGCCAAAGGAGAATTTTCTTAAAAGAATCAATGCTTGTTTTTTTTAAACATGCAGATCATCAAATAGATTAGCCAAGTTATGTTCAAAGTCTAAATGCTCATATCAACATTTAAATTATGTATTAGAAGACTAAGAAGCAGAACAATAACCAGATTCAGTTTACAGACTGTACTCCTCATGCTGCATCTTTTGTTAGATGGGAAGAAGCAGGCCCAGAAAGTTCAGTTCTAATCTAAAAGTTTATTGAAGCTTCAAGGTCACAAGAATTTCTCCAACTGCCAGCCCATGCCTGTACTCCTGAGATATGATGAACGGTCTTCACGAGGAGTCAGACTTCTGGCATTTGTGCATTCACAGAGTTCCCATACTCTTACCTCCTGGGTACCTTCTACCATCCTTCTACCACTCTTTTCTTTTCATGAACCTTAGGTAAGCAGAACTGGGCAAACTGTAGCACTCCAATTTTTGCAAACTGCAACTCCCGGAAACACCTCAGTTATTTGCAACAGACAAGATGTCTAGCCACATAGAAGGTCATAGTTGCTCATCTATACTTATTGTCATTTTTTTCTTAGTTCATTAGCTCCTTCAAAATGCTGTTTACCTTTATTCCTGGACAGTTTCATTTCCTATCTATATAGCCTTTTGGGATTTTCTTTATTGTCCAATAGTTTTGCTTCATACTTTGGCCACCAAAATGCATCAAAGCTAAAACTATGTTTTCTTTGAGAGATTCAGTTCCCATGGAATCGGGCAGTGGATTCATGGTCATTATACTGTCTGATGAATCAAAATTATAAGAGGTATCCATATGGAGCTGTTTGGTGCAGAAATATTCTTCCCCCCACAACAAATAATATTTGATTGCTCTTCTTTTGCAGACAACTCTTTGTTAGCTGTATCTTGTTGTCCAAATCTTTGACTAAACTCTGTGACACAGAATGGGACCTTAGGAACTTTTACTGTTTAAGGATTAGGTGCTGACTAAAGGTTGCTATAATCGGTTTACACACTTAGCTATTGATTTAATAAGCCTTGAGCCCTTCTGCCAAGATTTCCCACAATGTGTGTGTGACTGTTCACTCGGGCATGTCCTTTGCCAATGAAGTAGTTAGCAACTGGAGACAAGCCATTTTTCACAAAACTATTTGCTTCTCTGCTCTTTTATGTACAATGGGCTTTTTGCCCATTTTTTCTCCAAAGCAGGATATTCCTATCACATTGCCAGAATAGGAAGAGAGATTAGGGTGCTCCCTTTACCAATTAATCCTTCAATATTTTCTTTTTTTTTAATTGCATTTTTCAAATCACTCCACTATAAAAAGTTCACTGAAGGATGGGCTTCTTTTATGAAATGTCTATTGTCAGCCAGCTTCTGTACTGCCAAAAAGGCAAATGCTGTGAGGCTGTGAAAGGCACCACCTTTCTCTCAGACAGTGGATACTTATCTTTGTCGGCAGCTCAAGACCTGATGTGAAAAGTGTTTTGCTCAACTGGGACCCCAGAACTGGATGTTTAGGCTCCAAACCATATTCATCCAAGAAGGATTAGTCATATCAGCTACAGTTTCAGCACCAGAAGTAGAGAACTAATTAAGAAGACACCCCCTTATCCTCTTGCCTTCAATCCTTCCCAGCATCACAGTCTTTTCTAATGAGTCCTCCCTGCGCATTATGTGGCC
>JANHZU010000995.1:136190-151168 GCA_032468055.1 Acrochordus granulatus
GTGTCCTGCCCAAGAGAACATCTCTATACTTCAGTCTCTCATCATGAGATTTTTGAACCATTATGTTATGTAGACTTATGGCTTAAATTCTGTCCCGAATCATAAGAACTGAGCAAAGGGGTACAGATTATTAAATCATAATGGAAGGAACTTTGGAAGATTAGTAAAAGAAAAGTCTACATAATTTGTCAAGGAAATCAAAGAAAGGGGGGAAAGGGGAGAAAATCATTTGGAAGGGCTTTCTCAAGGCAATAAGAAGAAAGAGTTATTGAAACCAAACTACTGATCAAGGGAGGCACTTATTTCTCATCCTATTAGACTTACAACAGACAAATTCAGTAAAATCCTATCTTACAACATGAATAATTAGAATAGCCATGGCAGCAGAAGGCCAAAAAACTCAAAATCCCTAGATAATCAAAGAAATGTTTTGGCAATGTTTATTCCAAGCTGCCCTCAGAAACCTGAAATATGGCAGCTTGTGATCTTCATGGCCAAAGGCTTTATCTTTTCTGTTTTTCTGATATTCTCATCTACCTCCAAAGGATTTTGAAAAAAAGTAAATTGGCCCTCTAAAAAAGTTTGAGCCACATTTTCATATTTTTTAAAATGATGATTTATGATTATGCAAATGACATTTAATTTGCATTAGGAATTCAAATGCTGTTGCAATAATTTTTTAGTAAAAGCTGCTTTTTGAACTACCTTTGCACATTTCTCTCCATGAGCCATAATTCTTCATCTATAGAGTAATTTATTTCTTCTGGTTTTAATATGTTACAGATGAATGGTTGTATGTCTTTCCTGTTAGAGCATTACAAGACAGGCTACTTTTACATTAGGCTGGTACTACAACAGATACCTGTGGTGCTCTTCATGGTTCATGTGGTACTAATTTAAATGGGAAGTTGCACATATTTCATTGAAACACTTGGTAAAGCCAGCTTTCACAGAAGGGTGCAAATGATGGACTGTTCTCTGTGTGCAGCTGAACTGCTCTAAATGTGTCAGGGAGGGTTATGGATCATTTCATTCACCCATCAGCTCTGGTCCGCTGTGTGTACAAATCACAGCCGAGTGTCATCCAACAGAACATTCCTGACAATACTAGAACATTTATAGTACTGCCATTTTAATAGGAGTTCAGCAATCCTGTTAAACAGTTTTACTTCTTTTAACTCTTGCAGCACCTCTGTTGGAAAGAGAGGATGGGAATAGTTGACTGCTGTGGTAAACAGGGCCTTTTGTTCCAAGATTGTTTCAGGGAATTGTTTCAAAAATTAAATGTGACCCAAGATCTGTGTCTAGTAACTCTTCTAGGTCTGCTGTAAGGGATAAGAATGAAACCAGCAATATAGCATCCTTATAGTATATGCTTCTCTCAGCCACTTAGCTATTAAGGATGATGGAAGGCAGGAAAAGGACAATGGGCCTATATTTGGCACAATGGCATCTTTTTTTGGGGGGGTAACACCTAACCTTAAAATTAATTCTAATGACATATTCACCGTATGCTGCTGTTAGGTTGTTTTGCAGGCAGAAAATACGAGCGCAATTCACGTCATGCACTTTGCCTTCTTTTTGTACCTGAGTCTGCATTCACTTGAAATTGTTGCAAGGCCATCTCTCTTTTGTTCATCGTTAGTGTCTCTCAAGGACACTAACTGAACTATTTTTTTTCTTTTCGTTTAAACCTTCTAGTAATAAACTAGAAGGAGGGCCAAAGATATATATGCAGCTAAGAGCTGAGAATGCAGCTAAGAGTTGTGATAACAATTATTTAACCGAATGTTTATTATTTTTGTAAACATGATTTCAGTAAAATCATCATCATTATATCCCTTCCAAAAATCTTCAAAACCAGCTAGAAAAAATAAATAAAAACATAAAACTACACCCTTTATTAATTTTCCAAAATAATTTTTAGATGAAGTAGTGAATTTGTTCAACCGTTTAATTCACTTGAGTAGTTGATACATTGAGTTAAAAGGAGAATGGCGAAAGCTTTCATCGTTTTTTATGATTGAAAAAGAAAATTGCCTCTCGAAAGCAACATAGGTCAATTATCTAACAACTTAAGAATACAACATAGATCAATTAGGAACCACAACAAAGAAGACACTGTAGTTTTTCTTCAACTGCCCAAGATTATATTTAATTACTCCACATGCATTGTGGTGCTCTAATACCGAAACAGCTGATAAAATATTGATTGATTGGAGGCTTTCCTTAATAACTGTACCCAAACACTATAGACAATTATTTTACGATGTACCACACCACATGTGTTTTATGAAGTTAATTTAATTAAAATTAACAAACAAACAATAGAATAACATTTTTTAAAAAAATGGAAGGCAGAGATGAGAGTGAGGCACTTAATACAAAGAGACATGATGAAAATAAATATACTCACTATAGCAATTCAGGGGTTCTTGAATGGAGGCAGACTTTGGGAAAGAAAGATCCCAGCTCATAGTCTCTCCCAATGATGATATTGATTTACATTTAGACACCACTTTACTCCAGAATTACTGAATAACTTTCACTTGGGAAAAAATTATAAGAAAGAAGAGACTGTGTACTGACAAACCACACTCCATTAACACAAGCAACAGAAGTTCCACAACCACATACCTCAAGGACTGGAAGAACAGCCAGATTTAATGATTTTTGAAATATCATATGGATGGGAACCACATAGACCTCCAAGTGGAGACTATTCCAGAAGGCAGGCACCATGACAGAGTTAAAGGATCTTTTCCTGCCCTTTCCTATAATATATATTTCTCCTTTGGTTACCTGATACATTTTTTTTGTTTTGTTTTTGGTATCCAAGGTGAATTTTCAGATACTGCGAGGTCAAATGACCTGAGATGTGTCTGATCATTTGTACAGCTGTGGCAGGTGTGGTACACAGAGAATGGCTTTTGGCATCCAAACCAACACTTGCAGTTGAATTCCTTTTTGTGCCTACATTGAAGATCTAGCAATTTGCAGCTTACTTAGTCTCTCTTGTCTCTATTCTTATATCTATACATTTTTTCTTCTTTTCCACGCTATTTATTTCTTCAGTTTTCATGTCCCTAATCTCGAAACATTTTAATTTGCCTATTAATATATCATACAATTAACTGTCCTAGGGCTGAGACAGCATAATAATACTAAAGCTGCAATTCTACCTGGTATTAGTGAGGAGCTTGCAAAAGTACAAGTGTCTACTAGATGGCAGCAGGATTTTTTTTTCCAGCTAGTAGACCTTAGGTCATCATTGTTTGCTGCCTGATTTGGGGAAGAGTCATGACTGAATCACTATTCCTGTCATTAGCTTTATGTTTGTTTTATGTTCTGCCTGAGAGTATAAGATCTTCTAATTGATTCTTCTAATAGCAAACTCGGGAGTGGAGTGCTGACAGAAACAGAGCCAAGGAGAATCACTGATCAAACAAAAAGACAGGAGACCTAAACATGTTCAGTTGTCACAGAATGATGATTTTGAGATCTGGGGGAGGGAGAAAAGGGTGGTGCGTGTATGTGTGTGTGTATTTAATAGGATAGGTTTGGAAAGGTTAAGGAAAAGCTTGAATAGGAGTATTTTGTTTAAAGATAAGATTATACTATAATATTCTGTAAACATGCCAGCAATGTATAATAAACCAGGAGACTGTGAGTTCCACTCCTGCCTTTGGGTGGACTAGAAAGCCAGCTGGGTGACTTCATAGGATTGTTGTTCAGGAGGAAAAAGAAGTATTACATATGTTAGACACCTTGACATACCTATAAACAGTAATAAAGGTAAAGGTTAAGAGGTAAAGGTTTCCCCTGCCAGTCATGTCTGATTCTAGGAGGGATGCTTATCTCCTTTTCATACCTGAAGAGCCAGCTTTGTCTGAAGACATTTCTGTGGTCATGTGGCTGGCATGACCATATGCTAAGGTGCATGGATCTCTGTTACCTTCCCACCAAATTGGCGGTACCTATTCATCGACTTGCATTTTACCTGCTTTTGAACTGCTAGGTTGGCAGGAGCTGAGGAAGTAACCGAAGTTTATGTGGTGCCTGGGCCTCGAACTCAGGCTGCCAACCTTCCAACCATAACCCCAATGTCTTAATCGCTCAGCCACTGCGCCCTCTTTATAAAGGCAGGATAAAAATCAAATAAATAAAGAATAAGTCTGCTCAAGAGTTCTGTGTAATTATGCATAACATGATATTTCAGTGGGTAAGAGTGATGCCACTAATGCTTCTGAGTTGCAATTTTGATCTGATTAACTTGTACAGGCAAAACGCTAAAGAATTCAATTTTTGCTGGTTCTTATACTTCGCTGGTATTTGCCTGGAGAGAATTCTGAAAACAAATACCACCTTTCAGAGGGATTCTAATACTCTTTCTTTAACATTCATTTTGAAATGGCCAGAACATTTTAAAATCCATTTAACGTATAAAGAAAATTTGATTTCTTTACACATTACGCAACATGTAGATTGGTCTTAATGGAATTCCTAAGCAGTGAGAAAATCACCAACTTTTTCCACCATTGATATTCCACAATAGAACAAACCTTGGAAGCCAATGTGGGCTTTTTTTTAAAAAAGAGATGGAGGGAGGAGGAGGAAACTGAATAGAAACCCTTACTGGGTTCAGTTTTCAGAGGTTGGCACATTGCTTGGTTTGGTCCAATTATCAATAAATAAGAGGGATTAACCATTTGTAATGGCAGAGTGGACAAAAGCTGAAGGTCACATGCAGCGAATTCAGCAAAGTGAGAATGTACTTGGGAAGGGGGACTTTTCTAAATTAACAATAAAAATGGGAGATGATTAAATTAATGGGGTAGTTCTTATGTCTTCCTGATATGAATTTGCTGCTGAATTCTTCCCCAAGAACCATGTTCCTCATGAACCATGTTCTTAGTCCAGGATAAGAATTTATCCCTTACTGTTTGAGAAAGAAGAGAGAGAGGGTCAAAAATAGCCACGGGGTTTAAAATAATTGGAAATTACCCTTGACAGATAAAATGTAGCACATTCATTACCCTGCCCAAATGTGACAACTGCTGGTTTTTGTAGTTCCATTGATGTAGAAAACAAGCATCCTAACAACAGCAAAAACAGCAACAATACAAAGTGAACTTGGAGGTTTCATTCTTTCTTTGATAGCTCTGTCTACCAGCAACTATTAACAATTAGACAGCCAAATTGAATTTAAAAAAATGGACCTGCCCATTTATATTAATGAGTCTGCATAACGAAGATGGCCAGCACACTTAGAAGAATTAAATAAAGCCAGCTTCTTTTGGTGTGGTAGTATCAAGCAGTGTAGTATCAGGCATGGGACTGCTTTACAGCTGAAGTTCAGTGTCATTGGGAAGGAAGGCAACATATATACGCACATAGGTGTGTATGTGTATACTGTGTGTGTGTGTATAATATTTGTATATATATGCATACACAGCTCCATCTATCTATCTGTTTGTAGAATGAGAGACAGAGAGTCATGTATTCACCATAAAAACTCATATCTGGCTGTCTCTGGCAGTCCAACATCCCTCATATGGTTGCTGTGGTAAGAAAACTATGCAGCCTTCAGTTCCTTTGAAGGAAAACAAAATCTAAATCCAACAAATAAAACAAAATGGATTTCTTTTTTGATTAAAATATTAACGGACAATTACAGTTTTCAGAAATTCAAAAATGTTTCAGAGAAGCCTCTTTTTGAGTCCATTTTGCATTATTTTCTGCATATAATATTAAGTGTTCAGATAAAATTTGTTTTATTAAACATTTGTACAGTTGACTACAAGCAAAGAATGGTAAATATATAAAAAAACTATTGTTCACCCACAGCAGAAAATATTCACTGGTGTGCTTTTTCAGCCATTTTGTTTCAGATACTGAAACAATATTTTTGTTTTAAACATTTTGACATTCCTCATGTTGTAAGATGAATAGTACGAAAGGTTTCTTAGCTGATGGAAGATGCCAGAATATGCTTTCTCTCATTTGTCAACTCCCAGAGCAATTCATATGAATTTTATTGGAAGTTAATTTTGTAGGTACTTCCTAAAGCAAGTATCTGAGGAAAACTGAAGGAAAGAGAGAGAGAGACTACTAGGTCCAGATTCTAGAAAATGGTATTTAAATGGATAACTTCTTTTCATATTTCCATATTTGGTGATTTGACACTAAATGATTAGGATTAAAATTATTGTTATATTTATTTATTTATTCTTTACATTTCTATGCCACCAATTTCCAAAGACTCTTGGCAGTTTACAAGGATTAGATTTTATACATTACTTATTTTTAACCCCGCCCCTTGGCTAGCCAGCAATGTTCACATCCGGGGCATCCTCCGCAGCTCCTGCTCTGCCCCCAAGACAGGCGAGTCCAGCGCCGACTTGCTGCTCCCATCGCTGCTGACCAGCTCCCCCCAAAGAGGTACCCATCCATCTACTTGCATTTTATGTGCTTTTGAACTGCTGGGTGGGCAGGAGCTGGAGGCGAGTGACGGCTCACCCAATCATGTGGAGCTGTGGTTCAAACCACCAGAGTGCCAGCCATCTCTGGGCAATGAAACTGACATCATTAAGCCTCTGCACCACCGCACCTATAGTCTCCTCTGAAGATTACTCAGCAAATGCTAGAAATGTAGGGCCAAGTCAAGTTTTATACCTCCATATTTGCCTGTGCATATGCACCTGCATGTATGTAGTTGCAGCAAAACTAAACTAAATGGGAGGTCAAATGAAATGTTGTGAAATCAACTGTTTAAATTATTAAAATAGTTTATAATAACAATTACAATTATTACCATCATCCTGAATCAAACTACTGCAAGATGAATGAGTTTTTATTGAAGGTCATAGGGTGTGATATATTATACTGGTCCAGTGTGGGTTGTTGGATACTGTGGATGTTTTTCAATCTCCCAATCAAGGGATGAGGAAGAGCAACCAGTTCAAAGTCACCCAAATAGTTTCTGTGTCTTAAGGAGGACTAGACCCTGAATTCCCCATTCTAGCACTTTAAGCACTCCAACCACACTGTTCTCTTCCTAGGATAACTTTTTCTAAAAGTTTGTTATATTTAAGTAATTCGTAGAAATAGCATTACCATAGAAAATAAAAATGTCTTCATATCTATATAACGCCATAACCTTTCACACATATTTTTACAATTTGAATTGTGTGTGTGTGTGTGTGAGAGAGAGAGAGAGAGAGAGCAAGAGAGAGAGAGAGAAATTACAAACCATTTGAAGTTCATTCAGTTTTCTTGGCAAGTTTTCAGAAGTGGTTTGTCCTTGTCTTCTTCTTCCTAAGGCAGAGACAGAGTGACTAACCCAAGGGTCACCAAGCTGGCTTTGTGCCTAGGATGTGACTGGAAGTCACCATTTCCTGGTGCCTTAACCACTATAGCAAACTGGTTCTCCAAATTCAGAATTACAATTAGTAATTTATAGATATGTAGACATATACATGTAAATGTATGCTAATTTCACATTTTAAGGCACCCTATAAGCAGACATTCATAAACTTTTGGTGGTTTGACAAATGTCATCGTTTGTTTTAACCTACAAGAACTGCAGAGAACATAAAAGAACACTGAAAATCTGTAGTTACCTGTTCAGTTCTAACAGGAAGATCAAAACAGGTTTATGGATGCCACAAAAATGGTCAAGAAATCCTTGTGTGGTCAACAATTTGTTTGTTTGTGCCCAAAATATGCTTTCCATTCCAATGTTCCTCACCATTTTCCATAGAGTCTTCGGATTACCTTGCAACTTTAGCAATACCTATCCCAGGCAAGTGAAGACTGAAATCTAAGGCTAGACCCATCTTGTTGCCAATTCTATAAGTGGTCCTTGCTCAGCAACCATTCATTTAGCAATCATTTGAATTTACAACCTCAGTGAACAAATGGCATTTTTAACTGAGCTTCTTGCGTCAGTGGCAGTGTTCTACAGTCATATGATTGACATTTGTAACTTTAGCTGCCAGCTTCCAAAGAGCAAATTCAATGAATAACTTGGCAGGAGATTGCAAATGGCAATCACATAATGTCCTTGCTTAATGACCATCAGAGATTCACTTAATGACAGAAATTGGAGCTGCTGCATTTCCCATCACAAAGCGGGGCAGTCACAGGACATTGTCCCTTACAATCGCATCATATTCCAGTCCAAATTACCATCACTAAGTGAAACTACTTGCATTGAGCTAAATTGTATTTCTGTTGTAGAAGGAATGGAATGAAGAGGGATGCTTCCATTTTTCATGGACCACACATTGCAGAATCCAAGATTAAATCTATATCCTGTTATTAAGAAGAAAGAGGAGGAGGAGAAGAAGCAAACCAGATAGGAATCACAACCAGATGATCTAATTCTATTTTATTGTAAAGCTACAATAAATCTTGTAAGTCTGAAATTAGAATTCCCCCCTCATCTCATTTACAGTCCAAGAAACTAGGTAGGGTCTCTTCCAAGGATCTTGTTCTTCCCACTGTCCAATTGTGAGTTATTCTGTCTCTTATCTGACTGTTCCTTGACAGTATCTCTTTACCCTCTCTCCCAAGGTCTTTCCCACATACCATTACAAAAGGCCAGATTGGAAACACCTTCTAAATTGTTCATTTTCTATAGACAGAAAAGTTTCTACAGATAGAATGTTTTTTGTCTTTGTGGTCATTATCTTTACCTTTATTACTGGTTGGTATAGTTCAGTAAAAAAAATTCTGCATAGGCTACTAGGATTTAAACAGTACAAGTATAAGAAAGAATATGAATCACTCTAACAGGCTTATTTTCCTGTAACCAGTTCTTGCAATTATATTCATGGTGCTTCCATCCGTATGACTATCTGATGTTAAATAACTTTTAATTTGCTTCTCATCCATGTAACACATTTCCATACCTACCCAGTCATCAAAATCACCTGGGAAATCAGACTATACGTGGAAATTCTGTCATGTGAATTGACAGTGAGAAGTCTTTTTGTGCATTTACCCTTTAACTACATGACATATGATCTCTGGATTTCACCCAGAGGGTGTTGAAAAGGAAATGACTTAGCTAAGCCAGTTTGTAGATTCCCACTGTTTTAAAACAGATTTAAAAGCAAGATCAGGCCCCAACTTGAATTTCAACCATTCCACTGAAAAAGATTGATAGATACTGTCTAAACATTATGCGCGCACAAAAATACACTTCTCCAGGAAGGCCTACCATTATGAATGGTTGTGCACCTGAGGGAAACATCAGAATAAGCAGGTACTCTTCTTTGAACTGCATTCTCTTTCAAGCTCGTTTTTCTCTCTCATTTTTTTCTTTAGGAAAATAAAAAATCTCTCCAGTGTCATTATTGTCCTCCTGATGTATTTCTTTAGTGAAGGCTGTTATTCTGTATTGCTCTTGAAGGCTGAAACAAGTGATGCTGTAAGGACAGGCTGTATTGTAGTTGTGCCCGCAGAACCTTTCCAACTTTTCAGTTTCAAAACACTGCCAAAAGACCTGAATCGTCTTGCAAAGATTATCAGTGTCCTATAATCCTGATCATAGGATTTAAGCTATTTGGTTTTTTGTTAGTGTTGTTTTCTCTTTGCCACCCAAATTGGAGTGGAAATGTAGCAGGTACTAAATCTCATTTCCTATCTCTTGGTACCATTTTCCAGTTTTTGCAGCTAAGTATGGAGGATGAAGACAGAGTGAGGCAAGGAGAAAATCTATTCCTTTCTCAGGAGCTTCTGTTTCTGGTAGCTCAGTCCTCATTATGGAAGAATAGGCTTCATTAGCCTCATGTTTGAAAAAGAAGTTTCTTCCCTTTCAGCTTAGGTAGGCAGGCAAGATATTGACTTTCTTCAGGTAGGCAGGCAAGAGATTGACAATAACAACAATATTGTGCTGCTTCTTATTTGTTCTTCCTGTTTGACCACATTTAGAACTAACAGCTCATTTTAAGAACTGAAGTCTTTGCATTTAAAAGTGTTGGAAATTAAAAAAAAAAACTTCTATGACACCCTTCCAGCCAGACCACACTAAATTTTGATCCTGTCTGACCCCAGGTAACCCCAGGTCACAAAACGAAGAATTACCTAAGTGTCTTCCACTGGGAGATTGGCAAATATCAGCAAAACCATTAATCAAAACCATCAGAAGTCCCACCAGGTATGGAAATCTTTTACACATATATAAGTTTCCCCAAGCAGCCCATTCAGGTAAACATTCCTTTCTGGACACCAGAGAAAACACCTATTAATAAACAAAAGATCTCTTCCTCTGTGTGATTGCCATCTCCAAGTGTAATGTTAATTAAGCAGGAAGACAGTTGATATGATAACTAAGTGGAAAACTCTACATGCTCAGTGGGGTGCCTAAACACTGAGCACCTTCTTCTGGCCATCCAACTAATTGCAGTTTTCCCACAATTCCTAGGAATTCTGGGAGGAGCCAAGGGAAGGGTATAAAGGTAATCACCCCTACAACTGTGACTCTGTAGCTACTTCCAAAAATTGTGATTGCCTATCATGCTTTCAGAATAAACTCTGCTTCCATAAATTTGCTTGAGTGTGTGTTCCTTTAAGATTACCTGGCCTGGATTTGAACCCAGAACATTCTTCTAACAAAAGTAAACTTAGCAATTTTCATACTTTAGAACTACTTTGTAAAGCAAATGGAAATATGCCCAATTTCCTTTCACAGATCAGAAGGCCCAATTTGGACTCCATGGGAACTTCTTTTCAAGTAAGAAGTATGCAAGTTTCTGTTGGTGGTGGCATCTTCGTTTGATGGCTTATCTTTTTCAGTCCAGTATTTGCTCTGCATATTAACTAAAGACCTTTGAAAAGATAAGCTGTCCCTTAATGTTTTGCCATTGTTTTGCTGCCACTGGCTAAGCTCTGTCATCATCAAATTTGGGACAGTCAGGAAGAGATTTAGAGAGCACAATGCCCTTCCTTTCCCCACAGATACTAACAAATTACTGCATGTTTTAAAATATAAACTTGCTTTTAAAAGTTTTCATATTTTAATTCAAAACCTAATGGTCCCATGAGTGGGAGGGAGGGAGGAGGAGGATTTTGTTTGTCAAAACTGTGGAATAATATGGAAGCAAAATCAATTGTTTTTACAACTTTAATCTACCCGAAATCCTGTTAAAGGACTAAAACTGAGAACATTCAGTCCAATATTCACTGTGTGTGTATGTGTGTATTTGAATAAGAGCAAGCAAACCTGAATTTAGAAGGATTTTAGATCACTGTTTCCTTAGTTTAATTTTAATTCTTTTACATAATGCCCTATGGACTTAAAACACAGTTTTAGTTCAGGTGTTTGCCTGATTAAAGGTAAGACAGGGCCTTCCAAAATCAGGTTGATTACTTACTGGAAAACAGGAAGAAACACCATAATTCAGCCAGTGTTTTTTAATTTGCAACACTGTCCTGATTTTAGTTTTCTTTTCTTTTTTTGGATTTAGGATTTTATTTCTTTTTCTGGAGTACAAGGCTACTAAGAGCTTATATCTGTTTGGATTTATAACTGGTTCCTCTACAATCAATCATTGTATTTTGGAATTTACTGACAGTGAATTGCAGAATGGTCTCTTTTTTTTTCCTTTTTCTTCTTTTTTGCTCCTATGTAGAAACAAAATGCCTCCAAAAAAGCAGGTACCTAGAACTTTGGTTGATTATTGAGGCAGATTCTGGAGGAGATTCCAAATAATCATGAAAAAATGGAAGGGCTATTGAATAATTGGACTAGAGTCTATTTGTTGTTTTGTCTATTCATTTGTGTCTGACTTCAAAGGCAAGTGCTATCCAGGCTACCCTGTCAAGCACAGATTCTTTCTGTGAAAAGAATCTGTAGATGTAGAACTGCCATCATGAACAATTTTTGATCCAAGGAAGAGAAATTCTCGAACTACTTCAATTTCCTCCTTGCTGATTTTAAACATTTCATGTCCATCTTGCTGCTGTTGTCATTATCTTTGTTTTCCTGTTATTAACCCTCAATCCTATTTTTTCACTTTTGTCGTTGATTTTTGATATCATTTTTTCCAGGTCTTCCTTATTTTCAACCAAAAGTGTTGTATCATCTGCATACCTCAAATTATTTATGGTTCTTCCCATAATCTCCACTGCAAAATCAGGCAGTTCCAGATCCAATTTCCACATGATCACTTCAGCATACAGATTGAACAAAAGTGATGATAAAATACATCCCTGTCTAACTCACTTACTGATCCTGAAGCAATCTACGTTGCCATAGTGTTGTCACTGTTGCCTCCTGATCAGTGTGCAGGGATCTGATAAGTCTAATCAGGTGGATTGGATCAAGATCATGCAAAGCTACCTATAGCTTATTGTGTTATATACAGTCAAAAGCTTTTCTGTAATCAATAAAACATATATATATCCTTTTGATATTCACAAGCCTTTTCCATAATACATTTAAAATTGGCAATGTGATCTCAAGTGCTATGTCTAAATCCAGCTTGTACGTCAGGTAATTGCTGGTCAATGATATTCTGTAGCCTCTGTTGAATGATCTTTAACAGAATCTTGCTTGAATGAGAAATCAATGCAATTGTGTAATAGTTGCAGCAGTCTCTACATTGCCTTTCTTTACTAATGGGATAAAAATAGATCTTTTCTAGTCCTGAGGCCATTTATATGTAGACCATATCTCTTGACCCAGGACAGCAATGATGTTAACTGGTACTGGTCTTAGTAATTCCACAGGTATTCTATCAATACCTGGGGGTTTCCTGTTCAGCAATGTCTCCATGGTCCATTCTACTTCTTTCAAGATATTTCTTTCCACTTCTTTCAAGTAGTTCATTATTAATTGGACTTTCATCATTGTCATCTTGATGGTAATTCAAACTGCTGTAGAGTCCTTTGTATATTCTTTCCACCTGTCCTTGATCTTCTGCTGGTCACTAGTACATTCCTGTTGTGATCTTAACTCTTCCTTGCCATGTGCAAAAGCTGGATGACATCATTTTCACTATGGCAAACCCAATTTTAGTATATTCCTTTCTGTTATCTTCTTCCAGATGTCGACATTGCTCCTCCCATTACCTATTTTTGTCTTTCCTGGCTTCAAGTTGGAAAATTGCATTCAGCTTTTTAACTTCATCCTTATGAAAACTTTTTCATAACTTTTGGTTTTGGCCACCCTTCTTTAATCAGCTATTTTGATGGTGTCATCAGATAGCCACTTGTTTGTTCTCTTTGGTTTTCAGCGTGACACATGCTTTTTAGCCATTTCAGTGATGTTGCCTTGGATCTCTTGCCACTGTTCATTTGGATCTTTCTCCTCTAGATTCAACTAGAGATTCCTCTAGAATCTAAAATTAATCAAAAGATAAATCAGCTTAATGTTGAATTTAAATAGATGCAGGATCAATTGGAAACTTTTCATACAAGAGGTGAAGAAACAGAGCAGATAACTGAAAAACTGCAAGTGCCCAAATCAAAAGAAAATTTTCTTAGATTGCGAGGAATCTGAAAACTAATAGAGAAAAATAAACATTTAAAGGGAATGATTGTGGATTGTCTGACAGGCTTCTGATAATGGGTGGTCTCACTGGTGGCAAATGAAGTAGACAAAGTATACAGGGTTAACTCCCCCCCAAGCAGCTAAGAGACACTTGCTTAGGGATATAATAATTCAATTTATGAGAAATTTCACTGAAGAGCAAATATTACAAAAACACTTTCAAGTTAAATTTATAGTGAAAGGAAAATAATTTTGAGAGAGAAATCCCAGTAAATATTCTGAGGAAAAGAAAAGACTGTTGTTTCAAAAATATTATGGTAAGGTTTGGCAGGAGATCAAGTATGTTATCGATACATGGAATAAACTTATGGGTAGAATCTTATGGATAGAATCTCTGTCATTTAAACGAATGTTTTGCCTAGAATGTTATTTCTCTTTCAGATGATATTGATTTAGGTTAAGGATACTAACATCAAAAAGATATTTCTAAATTTATATAGCAAGGGAAAAAAACAAGGATGAGATTTAAATTGTTGCAGAAATGATGATTGGGATTACCTGACTTTAGGCTATACTATCATGCTTGCTATCTGCTATGAGTGAAAGATTGGATTACTTTAAAAAACGGCTTTTGGAACTTGAAGGCCATGACTTGGGATTTGGGTGGCAGGCATATTTGATTATTTAAATTAATCATTATTTAAAGAGCATTTTATTAGGCATGCTCTTATCAGAGTGTGAAATAGGTATGAAGGTATTTTGCTGCTGAAGCTTCCATCATGGCTTTCTCTACATGAAGCTTTTTACAGGAGGGAAATGACCAAAAAACCTACATGGATGACATATGCAGATATTTTAACTTTTGTTGATGGAGAACTTAAAGTCAAGAGAAGAAATTGTAAGTAAAGCTTTCATATGTCATTGGTTTACTTACTATCAAATTTTTGAATGGTTTAAGCTGGATAAAAAAAAATCAGCTTTTGCTCAAAAAATGCTGGTGTTGGAACAAATTTTGTGTACTGAAGATGATCACTTAATTGCAAAAATGTATAAGATGCTGCTGAAACTGAATCATGAAGACGAATATGTCAAAGACTGTATGATTAAATGGATCAACAGATTTGATTACAATATTACTCTAGAAAATGGGAATGTGTGTGATTCAATAGGCTAAAATTTATTTTAAATTATGGTCTCAAAGAGAATTTTTATAAAATGATATACAAATGGCATTTATCTCCTGACCTATTATCTAAGATGTACAATGGATACATTACTGAAGAAATTTACTAAAGAAATTTTTGTAGAAAGGATAAGATGACTAAGAATTTAAATTTTAAATTATAAGAATTATAATTTTATATTTATAATTTAAATTATAAAATTTAAAATTATAACAAATTTTGTGTAAAACATTATTGGAAACAATTAAGATATCAATATGTTAAGCTGTTAAAGATAATTTTTTGGTTTTTCG
>JANHZU010000995.1:189620-209549 GCA_032468055.1 Acrochordus granulatus
CCTCCTTCCTAGAAGAGTATATACCAGCTCTCTTACCAGTTCAATTTCAGAATTGAGAAAGCCTTTTGGATGAAAGGCGAAACGTCTTCGACTTGAGAAAAATCCAGTCCAGATGCCTGTTTTTTAAACTTTGTTGCGATTATTTGCAAAGCAATATTTCTTCCAAAGTCCATGTGTTCAAAAAAAAGAATGTTGTTATATGGATGAAAATAGACCTGAAGACTTTAAGGAGGCCATAGTAGACCTTACGTCTACATTTTGGAGATGACAAATGAAACAAAGAAAAATCATTATATGCACTGCAGTGCCGTGGCAGTCGATGTGAAGCATTCTGACATGGCATCTGATATTCCAAAGTGGTTTTTAACTCATTCTATGTAACACTGCCTCAGGAGAAAAGCATTCATTCAAGAAAATGTGTGAAGAAAGTAGCAATAGCCTCTTAAAGTGGCCCTGGGCAATGTAATCCCTGTCACCTTCTGTATTGCCCTGACTTTGAGACACCATGACTTCCCTCTCCGTTGCAGATCTTAGTATTTCCCCCTAACCTTGTCCACTAAGGAATGCTGAGTTGCCTTATCCCCATTATTTAAAAGAGACATTTTTGACAGATTCTTTGTTCTTGGATTGTCTGTACCCATATCATAAAAGGTAGCATCAATAAATAAAAAGGGAACATGCTGGTATGTTATTTGTGGACCATGTTTGGTTTTTTGACTTTTTAAAAAAAGTTGCTGAAATTGAGGCAAGTCATGTTTCTTTTGAAATGTGAAAACAAAGCACACATAACTATTTTCCCCGTGTTCCTGTAATATCCTAACCTGACATCTGTGCTTGAATTAACTAATGGAAATAATTGATTCTTCTTTTTGCTCAGCAGTGTTATCTTTGAAGAAAGTTCTCAAGATTTTAAAATAGATTCTAAACATTGTTCAAAGGAACAATGTGAATCCTAAAGAAACAGAGACCTTAGTTCATCATAAGAATTTCTCTGTCTGTGTTTGTGTGTGGGGTGTTTTTGTGTGTGTAAAAAAGAGAAGCACTGAAAAACAGAACACACATTGAAAGGATCGGTCACAGGATTGGCTCAAGGGTTGGGAACTTTGAGCACATCATTTCAATGTGCCTATCTCAGGAAGCCCTTTTCCTTTCTTTTTTAAAGCAGTATATAGTTGTCAATGGTTTTCCCAATTTACAGCTATCAGTAAGTTTTAATATGGATAAAAACATTGGTATGGAACAAAGTATAAGAGAATTTGAAGTGCAACATGTATTTGCTAAAATGTATACGCTTTTTTTGAAATCTGAAATGGAAGAACAGGTTGAAGAACACATGATAAAGTGAGCTAAGAATTGTGGTTTTGATATAAGAAGATGAATGGGAAAATATGGTCAAAAGGGTTGAAATTTATGTTATGTAATTATTGTTCAAGAAATGCTCTGTTTTCCTGCTTTCTGTGGAACAATGATGGCCAGGCTTTGTGTTTCATATCAAAACGGTTAGCTGCTAGTTTATTTGCACAAAGCGTTGCTTGTACAACGTAGAGCAGCCTTGCAGCTTGTTTACTGAGCAACAGTTTGGAAGCGGGCAAGTCGGTGGCATGCCTCTTGAGTAACATATGTAAACAGAGACCATTAGACCATTTGGGACTTCCTGATTTGCAATTTTCTGACTCACTGCACTCTATCAATTGGGTAAATTCAGAAAGGTTTCGCCTTGTTTTGATTCAGTTATCAGTTGGAGTCAAGTTGCAAGTAAGGTTTGAACAGAGTAGCTCTCCCAAGAATCATCTGGGTCTCATCAGAAACAGAAACGGGCTATTCAAAGCAAAGATAATAAGAGCTGCATTGAAATGTTCTTCTCCCATCATTTCTTCAGAGGTGGATAAGTTTACTATTGCTACTAGTGTTACTATTAATAACAGAAATTGCATTTCAATTAGTTATATTTGTGTATATTATGTAGCCAGTTCCTCAATGTTCTTTCCTTTTAGAATATGAATATAACCCACATTACTTTCAGCCACAGGCCCATTTAATAATTATTTGAAAGAGTTAACATACTTCTATGAATTCCAGAGAAGCACACTAGTTTATTTGTTAGATATAGTCAGATTTTTAAGTAAGAGATTTTTTCTTCTTCTTAGAATAAAAAGTTATATGGTATTGTGCAGTCGTCTTAGGCCACCACCCATTGTGTTGGTGTAGCAAAGTTTTAATGTCCATCCATAAAATATTTTTTGATCTCTCTATTAAAATTCAAACAGAAAATACAGGAAATATGTACACAAAATTTAAACAAACAGTTTTCAGAACAAAAGAGCTTTTTTTGCCTTTTTTTTCAGGCAAAAATCAGTATTTCATGTGACTTCCCTCAGCTCTAAGCTCATCTTGAACTTTTTGAGGAGACTGCCCTGAAGTTTTCTAAGATAGACTTCTGGTATATTAGAGCACGCTTCTTCCAGCACTTCCTAGAGTTCTTCTTTAGATCTAGGTTGTCTTTTCTTTTTTCCTCTGTCCAGGTTATTCCATACTGCCTCTATAATATTCAGGTCTGGGGTCTGCAGAGGCCAAACCATGACAACCAGTGTTTCATCAGCTGCTTTCCTCACTTGTTATCATGTTAAAAAATAAAACCAATCCCAATCAGGCACTTTCCAGAAGGAATGGCATGATGAAGTAAAACCAGTCTGTATTTTTCAGCATTCATGATCCCATCATTATGGACAATATCGCAACACCACTGACAGAAATGCAGCCCCAAACCAGAACAGACCCTCCACCATGTTTCATTGAAGGCCACAAGCACTCATTTGTCCATCTCTCTCCAGTTGTTTTTCTTAGATATTATTGACAAATGGACCCAAAAATTTCAAACTTGGATTTATCAGTCCATAATATTCTTTCCCATTGATCCTCAGTCCAGTCTTTGGGAGCTTTGGCATATCTTAGCCTTTTCACCCTGTTCCTCTTTCACAAAAGTGGTTTCTTGGCTGCTACAAAGACTTCCACAAAGACTATTCCTGATCAAGCTTCTTCAGACTATAGAAGGGTCAACTTGGCATCCCGATGAAGCTGCCAGATGCCCTTGCTGGATTTCTGCCAGTCTCTCAAAAAGACACTCTGAGGAACTTCCCATCAGAATTTGAAAGTTTCCCTGGCCTTCCAGTCCTTTTTTTTGTCTTGACCTCTCCTAATTCCTCGTATTTCTTTATAACAGCTTGAATACAACATCTTGAATATCCGGTTTGTTTGATGATTTCCCTTTGAGAATGGCCCTGCTGATACAAAAGTATAATTTTATGTCTGTCAGATTCTGTGATCTTTGGCATTTTGACTGGAATGATATAATTGAAAGTTGGTCTTGTTAGCAAGCTTCCAAATAATTACATTCGTACAACATGTGTATGTACTGTATGTAATGCACAAGCATGTCTTGCACAAACCTGATGTAATAAACCTTTTTGCACAGCAGTCATTTTGGCATAAAATAGTAGGACACACACAGTTATTAACAATGACAGTACTTAGGGCTCCATTTATGGGAGCCAGGTGCCTGCTGTTGCTCAAGTGTAAGGGGAGGTCACACTAGATACTTGCCACTTTAGCTTATAGAAGATTTTTTTTTCTTTTTCCTGTTTTTGAATACTGCATACAAATTTCCTTCTGATTGTATTCTAATAAAAATACTGAGATATAATTATATATGGTCATTATACCATTGCTAAAACAGCAAATCTAATGGTGGAGTAAGACTTTGCACAGTACTGTATATAAAATTATATTCTACATTAACTGTAATATATTGTTAAATTATGAGTATTTATATTTATTATATATAACCATCCCTTAGTTTATATATATATAAGTTGCTGATGCAATATGGGTGGGGAATAAATTTAATAATAAATAAAAAAATAGTTTGAGAATATTTGTGGCTAATTTGATCTATCTTCTTTCAAGGGCACTACTATGCTCTTTCAAGGATAGCATTGCCTTTTCAATAGATGGCAATGCCATATCCACAATCACTTCTGCTCATGTTAGTACTAATGGCATTAACGTATTAGTTTAAAATTATATTCCCCTTGGAAACTACTCTAGGAGAAATGAAAAAATAAAAACCTTCACAGACTCTCAAAACATATGTTATTGGAAATGAATATGTGGAGAAATTCCTACACAAGTGGAATTTCTAAATAAAATCATTTTTCTTTTTTACAATTTGGCATTCTGCTTTAAGTCTGAATGTCACTGCAATGCATGCAAGCTTTGTAATAAATAGCATAAATGTCACATCACCTAATAAGCAAATAAATAATGTTGATTTGTTATGCAGATGGCACAGATATGGAAACTGTAGCTGTGAAAACCCCAGAACTACAATTTTCTCGGCAAAAGCTCTCTTGGCTGCACACTTGGTGAATTTTTGTGAACTGTATATAGTGCTGAGACTCTTTTATGTAGCATGTTTCTCTGGCTGAAAGCTAAAAGAGGTTAGGCTGAATCTCAGTGGATCAATTAACAGAGGGACCTGTCCTTCAACAGAAGAAGATCTATTTCAGGATTTGCATATCACTGGGAAAAAATTACAAAGCTGAGATAAATACAAGCCCGATAATAACTCACTGCAGACTTGGCTTCATTCCTAGATTTCCTTGGCTGTTTGTCCTAATAAAGTGTCTCCATGGCACTTAGGGCAGGAAGGTTATTAGTAGCTGTCAATCAAAAGCAAGAGTTTGTGTCGGCAGGAGCAGGAAGAGAAGAGAGGTGACATTCATCTGCTCCTCTCCCTTATATATTGGGTGTAAAAGTCATTCAGAGCAAGTGGTTAAAAAGAGAGAGGTCCTTCTACATCCCCAATGGAAGGAGGAGGGGAAGAAACTGCCTTGGTAACTAACAATTTAATAATACATCCCCTTATGTCAATCATTTCTTCTTACTTTCATTGATACCACAATGTTTATTAAGTGCCAGGACTATGAAGGACATATATAAAAGAGCATAGAGGCACTGGAGAGTGAGGTAGGGGAGACTAAAATAGCTTGATTTATATATTGCAAGCTGCAAATCTAGCTTGAAGTAAGATTTGCTGTTGCTGAAGAGAAAATAAGAGTTTATGAAGTACTCCTCTTCAAAAAATATCAAAAAGAGAAGAGGGAGGAAGAAAGGAAAGAAGGAAGGGAGGGAGGGAGGGAGAGAGGGAGGGAAAAGTCTCATCAGAAATCCCAAATGTAACATTTTTTATCTCATGCATCTTTAACCCAGGTATTATAACTTCCTAAAACTGATACCCCACACAAATTTATATACTGATTAATTAATGCTGTAAAGGTCTTTAATTTGCTGTACAGTTTTCTTAATTAAAGTATATCTATGGCAAGAGTATATCTTCTCTGTATATGCATATTTTCACATGTTAGAGAGTCCATAGAGTGCTAATTGATATCAGGGTCTCCAGATAATACTTTACTAAATGAAATGACAATTATAACCAATTAAAATTCACTTTACATACTACTTCACCTATTCTGAATGTATTATGCATGAAGGCAGAGAGCACATTGCCTCATTGCTCGGGTTTGTGCGAATCTGTGAAACTGATGGACAGCTGCAAGTATTTCTAGAAAGCATAGGCTTAAGTTGCTGTTTTTTAAAGTCACCAAGTTACCCTCATATGACTAGTATTTTTTTGTCTGTCTGTCTGTCTGTAAAAAGACATCCTTTGAATTATACCAACACATAAATATATTTTTATTCCTTGGATATTCTGGCTTGCAAACAACAGAACTTTACTTAAGGAATTACTTAAAAATTTACTTAAGGAATTTACAGAAATTTACTTAAGGAATTCCTTAAGTAATATAATTAGGGTATCAGATTAACAAATTCAGATGGAAAGCTCCTGGAAGATGCCAGGTTTTGATAGGACGAACTCACTAGAGCATGTACTTTTAGGAACATGAATGCACACTGATAACACATACAAAAAGTATTTGTGGCTGTCTCTGCATTTCCACATAACAAAATAATATTTGATATCTCTTAAATACCACTGAGTAATAGAAAGCTGAAAGTAACATAGTGTTAGCCTTTAAATTATCTGTTAAGTTGGATTTTTTTTCCATATAAGTTCAAGGGAATAAATTTTATTTCAATTCCTTGGACATTTGATTTACTGAATGATGCCAGAAGAGCATATTTCATGAGCCAATCTCCACCTGTGAGTCGCTGAATACTTATCCAAGTGATTATTTAAATTGCTTGATCCAAGAAAAGAAACATTCACACTCACTCACATGCGCGCGCACACATACAACCTTTTCTAGGCTGCACTAATTCTCGCTTCTAGACGGCACCATCTGTGAGTCAGGTTTGGGCAAGAGTTTGCAGAGAGTCACAGTCCATAGCAGGCCCACAGCTGTGGAACCCTCTGCTCCTGGAGGCTTGCCAAAGACATATTTCTGAAACATTTACTTAGCCTGGCTTTGAGTAATAAGAGCTGAGCCTGTCATATGCACTCTGTTCAATATGGCATCTTATAAACCACACATACACTTTTCTGTTTGTGCTTTGGTTTGAAAACACTGATGCAAAACATTGACCTTTTTCAGAAAGAGCCATGATATGGGAAACGAAAGTTCTGTATTGTTAAAGCAAAATGCAGTGATTTGAATCGTGTAGCAGTTTTCCATCGGGAAGGAGATTGATTCATTTTTTCCCTATCTGTTTCGTTCTCTGTTTATCACTGAATCTGTGAAATTTAAAAGCTGCCCACTCTATAAGGCTCGCAGAATTTCAAACAGAAAATAGTAAATACGTTAATTACTGTATGCGCATTTGGTCAAGGTAAAGAACAAATACAAGTTGACAAGGACTCATCGCATGCTCATCTTATAAGCCTGGCAACCCAGCCTAGCAAAGCTGATGCTGACCATGCTAAAACCGGTGTTTCAACCCCAGTCTTCTGCAGTTAAAAATGCATCTGAATAGCAACACAAGGAAAACATCTCCTGCCCCTTACTTCATTCAGAATGTGCACAGGAAAGATTTCCAGAAAACACGGTCGAAATAGCAAAGATGGATCATCTACATTCGGCCATTTACAAACTTTCTCAAAGCCTATCTGGGAGGTCATGATGTAGCCTTTTCATCTTTGTTCTGATATAGCAGAGTTGAACTGCAGGCTGCAAGCAACTCTTATTGGAAGCTCTTCTTCCAATAAGAGAGGTTGAAAATATAGTACTTTCACGCGCAGCAAAAAGGAACACAGTTTTATTCTCCTAAAGAGATAATGCTGCAACATTTAGCCTGGTGTGTGGATAAAAGGGGATGCATGAACATGCCTGGGGAAGTTTTCTCTGTGACAATATTTGTGTTCAGGGCAGGCATCTGACCCTGGCTTTTAGGGTCCTCTTTTTAAGCCCTAAAAGGTTGCATCTTCCTATTCTGACAAATATGCCAGAGTCTGGAACCCTCCTCCTTACTCTCAGGAAGAGAGGCCCAAGTGAGCATGAAAGAATCTGAAAGAAACTGAGGCTAGGCAAGGCACCCTAGGCTCCCAGCTTGATACAGTGACAGAAGAGATAATTGGCAGAAGAAATTGGCCTGCGCAGAGATAAAGTAATGCTCCTTATCAAGGTGAAAACGAAGTGATGTGATTTGCCTTAATGATGTGCTTTGTGTTGTCTCGTAGCCTTGACCAGCACTGAGAAATATCTGGAAGAAGTTTCCATGCTTTTGCAGGGCATGGTGAAAACCTCTTTTAGCAATTGTAACTGACAGAAAAGGCAGTTAAAGAGAGAAAGCAAAGCAACATATCCTCGCTTCACTTCACTCTTATAGGCGTGGGCAGTGTGTTTCTTTGCAAAAGAGCTGGTGGGGGGTTCTCAAACCTTCTTAGATGTAAAATGCCTCTTTGACAAGCTGCATGGTTCAAAAAAAGAAAGAAAGAAAAGAAGAGAAGAAAGCAGTTGTAGTTTTCAAAATCTCCATATAGGATGAAGAGAAAGAGAAGATTTCTTATTGTCCTTAATCTATTTCATGACACTTGAATCCACTTTCTCTTCCTAGTTCCATTAACAAATTGCAGCTGATTGTCCAACCCGCTAAGTTATATAGGAAATTGTTTTCTGAAGAGATTTTAAGCTTCTTTATATACTGAGGACTTCCCACATGACATTTGGACATTTCAAATCTCGTGGCTGATTTATTGGTAATACTAATAATGCAATCTAATAATGCAAATTGATGTTCCAGTTGCAGTGAATTTATTATGCATGTAGTTTAGGAAACAAAACATATTTAAGCTAAAACATGAATAATGCTATGGTATCTTAACAAAAGTAAACAGATTGGCAAGTTAGTCTTGTCTCATTCCTAATGTTTCAGGTAAGATGTTTTCATTTTCTCAAAATGAAATATGATTACACACTGATGTTTCATTTCAAAGGAAAGGAAGATACTGTCACTGAAATCTAGCCAATAGATGGCCATCACAGCCGTGTTTCAGGACAAAAAATCAACTTCCCATTCTTATTACATTATTTATATGATGTAAATGTAATAAATAAATTCACAAAAGCCCACCTCATAACTAAATTAAGATATGTACATTTTAAGGAAAACAACAATCCTCACTATTTTATGCTACTATTCTATACTATACCAGGTTTAAATTTAAAATCAGTTTTGATTCCAACTCATAAAACCCATGAAAAAAATTAAAATTTCAGTTTTATGAAATGCAGCTGAGTCTGAACTGAACTGAATCTGAACTGCAACTGAAATTTCCTTTTTATGAAATGCATAAAATTTCATAAAAGATTCATTGTTTAACACTGCTTCCTTCCTTCCTTCCTTCCTTCCTTTCATTCAGAGAAAGACATACTTCATTGTTTAACACTGCTTCCTTCCTTCCTTCCTTCCTTCCTTCCTTCCTTCCTTCCTCCCTTCCTTGCTTCCTTCCTTCCTTCCTTCCTTCCATTCAGAGAAAGACATACCTTTTACTATGAATTACTTTTCAAAGTAAAAGGTAAAATGAAAGTGTTAAGCAAAAACTTGCATTTGTTGTTGTTCATGTGAAAACTTCCACCCCTTATTTGCAAATTTCTAGTGGGAATATGTTTTCATTTTGGTTTAAGCAAATATCCTGTCCACCAGATGGTTCTCAGGTATAAGGTAAGTAGTGATATAGCTTCATATTTGGAAAATGCCAAGATTGATGTTTCATTAAATTTTTTTTTCATTTAGCTAACTTGTTTTGTGCATTAAACAAAGTGCCAAGCAGACAAATGTAACCAACAATAAGCTATCCAGTAGAATTCAACAAACTGTTCGGGTCATTAATATAATTTGTTTTGGCACTGTTACATTTCCTAGTACTACTTGGAGTAGTTTGCTGGGCACATCAATTTGTTTTCAGCTATTGTGAAATTAGGTAGCTTGGCATTCAGCCAAAGCCCTCTCTTAATTTGCATATCTTTGTTATCATTTCAGGTTCTCAGAACATACTGTGGACTATCACACCATCTGCACCAAGATCCTCACATCCAAACACAAATTAAAAATGAAACTGTAAAATTTGCAAGGAAACAATACAGACCTTTTATCTCATTCTCCCTCTGTTCGTTTTCAAAAGAGAAACTTGCTTGTAGCCAAGCATAGCTAAAAAGGCTTTTATTAATTGGACTGGCATCAAGCATGCATACATAAAATTGTTTATTTTTCCTCCATAAAGGGGTTGCCTGACATAAAAGGGTCTTTGAAGATGACATTCAGATTTTGACATTTGCATGATATTGTATAAATATCAGAGGTAGGAGACTTCGCTGACAAACCAGATGGGTCAGAGAAAGCTGTCCCATTGATAGATATTAGTCTTTTACTTAAAGCGTATTACTGTCTCCTCAAAGCCAAGAATTATATGACAGTTAAAACAAACACATTTTTCCTACTAATCATGGCTTGGTTACTTCATTTTTCCTTCCCAAACCAAGAAATGGGATTTAGAAAAATATAAATAAATATCCTTACACCTCTTGTAATTCAATTAAGATCAAACAATAAAAATGAACCTTCTCTTTTGATTGCTATAGAAATTAAATCTTATTGACAAACTTACTGCTTCTCAACTGCGCTCATTCTGGTTTCAAGGATGGGCTCAGCCTGTTGTTGAAATATGAAAAATTTAAGCTTCATATTCATCAGCATTTGACCAGAGGGAGAAAGAGAGAGAGAGAGACCATGATTTCTCATTTCAACTTGGTAGTCCAAAGCATTTCAAACAGGGCTTAAATGAAGGTCTAAGAAACTTAAGTATTGAATGGCATCATTGGCATGATTTGCATTTATGTGCTTCATATGGAGATTTAAAAGCAAATCAGAAAGATTTGTTTCTTTTCTTCTTTTTGTTTTCTTTCTTTTGAAGGTGGGGAGATAAAACCTAGCTCGTCATACCCTATGGTTCCATGTGGCCCTCAAAAATGCTTTCTGCATTCATTAGCCCATGAAGGACAAAAGTTATCTCTTCCTTGCTGCTGCATAAAGACACAGAAGAAGAGAGAGCAAAAAAAAAAAGATGTCAGGAAAAGAAAGCCAAAAATAAATAAAAAGAAAGTGAAGAAAGTAAAAGATCCAGTTCGGCCCTGGCTAATCCCAACAATTGTGCTGCAGTCATCCACTAACAACCTAGAACCTCTAACTATGTAGGTCTCATCTGTTGGAGAAGTACATCTAGTGGGACAAAGAAAAAGGGCCTCCTCTATGATGGCTCCCTCCCCAAGGAATATCATTCTCCTAGGGATAAGATTGGCCCCCCCATGATACTTTTCCAGAAGATGCTGAAGATGTAGTTTTGTCAGCACACCTGGAGACCCCAGATAGATATGGAGTCAATTAAAAGGTTGGTGTGATTGTCTTTGTTTATGCCTCAAGTGGTAGCATGGGTTTGTGAAAATGTGAAGTTTTAATTTTGTAAGCCACTCATGACACCATGTGTGACTTGGGCAGCTACATAAATGTGTTTAATAAATAAATCAATTACTGAGAATCAGCAGAGAAAATGATTAAACAATGGCACCATGGTCATTACTTTTCTGTAAATAAATCTTTGGAGTCCAAAAGTATTAAAGTGCCATGACTCAGCCTGGAGGGTTTCATTTAAAGACTGTTGCAGGGGGGACTAATCAACATTTCAAGAAGAGATTATTCTAACCTTGCTAAAAACAAGCATCAACTAAGTCAAAATTATCAAACTTTTGTGCCGTTTAGCTTTCTCTGAAAACCAGATGTGCAACAAAGGCTTTTAGAATATATAATAATGGAAGGATAAAAAATAGATACAAAGGAAATGGAGGATCAAATTTGAAAGCAGCTTGAGGTCTTTTCCCAGTCTCCTGTAAACAACAGAGTAATTGGCAAGACATACAATGATCATCCAGGCTAATGAAGTGTCCCACTTATCTAATAATAAGGGATTCAATGCTGGTGGACACTGCATGATTCAAGATATCCAGGTTGGAGATATGATTATGCTAACAAATGTCAAGGTTGGAGCAGAGAGTGTACATATAAAATTCCCCAGTTATTTGATGTATCATATTGAGAGTGTACATCTAAAATTTCTCCAGTTATTTGATGTATCTGGTACAGAGTCAGTACAAAGTAACATTCAATTATGAATTTATTTAAAAATACACATAATAGATATGCACTACTGACTCAACTGTCAGATTCTTTCATTGCTGTTATGTGTTTGATGATACACCTTGCATTAATCCCTATTCAGCCTGATTGTTTCCTCATTGATATATCAGCATTTGTTATTATTTGTGTGTTTCTTGCTATGTGGCTTTTACTGAGATTTTAAAAGAGCAAAGGTTTCTAAAAGGTTCATAGAATTTCAGAAAACAGATTTTAAAAAATCCAGCCTGATATTATTTGCAGAGTCCTTTCACTGAAGTGAAGTTCTAAATAATCTGAACCAGTTGCATGCTGTTCGGAATGACTGCTATTGGGTAGGCTTCGACTGGGATAAGGAACCAGAAATTCTCCAGACAGATAGAACCGTTATGTAATCTTGGAACAGGGGTCTTCAACTGTCAAATTCAAGGAAAGAATTGCTATTCTGTTGACCCAAAAGGGTAGAAAATGTTCCATGATTTGAATCTGAGACTGTCTTTCCTATCTTCTACCTATATATGATTACTTTCTTCTTTGCAATAATCAGACTATCTGGTTGTATTGAATCTGTGAAGCGTTTGCTGTTACTGAATGCAGTGTTGAGCTTCTGAAGAACTGATATTATTGCCTTGGCAATTATTGACAATGATTGCCAGTCCTGGGATAGCAGTTTCATAATTCTTCTTAACTTAGAAAAAGTAATCTTCTAGACTTGATGTAGGATGGATTTGCAGAGTCCTACATCAGACTAGATCATCGTAGTCAAAGTCTGGCAGCCAAGTCACAACAAATAAGAAATAAACAATTCTTAGTTTCCTGAAACTTTAAACAAATGTGGAAATTTTCTTGCTTAGGTAGCTGTTGCTCAGTTTAATGTACCTGTTCCAAAAATGAATAAAGAGATCTGAGCTAAAATATGATAATTCAGTGTGGGTTTTGGGGAAGATAGGAAAAAGAATGAATTGGATTATAGCATCCGTGGCATCTTAGCAATATAATATCTTAAATAATAAAATACGTGGACTTTAGTGGATAATTTAATTATTTATAGGAATAGAGCAGTTTAGCATCCTAAAAGTAAACTATAATGTATATGTTTGTAGTCTCATGTAGTCTCATGTAGTCTCATGTAGTCTCATGTAGTCTCATGTAGTCTCATGTAGTCTCAGACAAGTGTATGTGCACACACACATAGAAATATCACTGTGAATATTATTTACCAAGGCCACCATTTTCACTTCTTTCCCATCATCAAAATTTATTCTTGTTTTGACTACAACCTGCTACTTTCTATTTGCCAATTATTAGTAAAAAGAAAATGAAACTGCATTTCATTTCAGAAATGACCATGCAAGAGGTTACATTTCCCCTAAAGAGCTAGCCAATAGCTGTGTTAAAAACAAAATACAACAGACACACACACAGAGAGAGAGAGATAGACAAACCTTTTAATTACCCAAAGCATATTTTAAGGCCATCTGGCAAAGAAGAGGAGGAAGAAGAAATTTCATACATAACTTGACCCAGATGGATGACAGAGTCTATTTCTCATAGAGAAATTCTAAAATAATCAACAGACTTGCCTGATCTAGAAAGGGTAAATTAGCTCCTGTTCCAGTGTTTTGAATATTAAAACAAAAGTTATATAGGTTGAAGAATGAGCATATTTAACATGGAATTATTGGCACAAAATTGGCTTCAGATGTTTGGCAAAAAGATGTTTTTCTTTTTGTCAGATTAGCTGCAAGACCAAAAGCTTCTGTGTATGCATCAAGGAATTCATACCCTTCTGTGCCTCTGTTTAACATTAGAGTACTCAAGCTTTTAAATGGTTCTTCTTACTAGATTAGGTTCAGAATGTAATTTGAGATGTAATTAGTGCAGTCCCAAATTTACACTATTTGGAAGCTAATATATATATAAAATTTTTGCACATGTGTGCATATGCACAGCTAATTGAGCGCAGCTCATATAACAATTGTGTACTTTTTATTATATATATATTGATAATCTGAAATAATGTTCCACTTGATTTTTCTTAGCCTGTACAGTATCATATGTAAATTCAGACTCAGTCATGCTTTGAAGAGACTCGTTGAAATCAATAGGATTTATGGTAGTCATAACTAAATAAAATCCTACTGATTCCAGTGAGTTCTCTTTAAGCATGATTAAGTTTAGAATCCATGCAATAATTCAAGTGCTTCTGTAATTGAACATATGTGTTTAAACAAACAGAGAAATCAAAACTGTTTTTACATCCTTACACTGCTGAAATTCTCTTTCTTCAGCTGAATATGGATAAAAACAGAACTAAAAACACATTGGATACTTTATCTTACATGACATCTTAACATACTCAATGTTCCTAGAAGCCTTGGTCTATATAGATTTCTTTTCATTCATCTGATGAAGCTTATATAATAATAAATAGGTTGTTGTTATTGTTCAGTTGCCAAGTTGTACCCATCTCTTTGCAACCCATGGACCATAGCTTGCAGGCCTCCCTGTCCTCCACTGTCTCCCAGGGTTTACTCAGATTCCTGTTCATTGCATTGATGATGCTAGTTAACTATCTCATCCTCGGCCATCCCCTTCTCCATTTTCCTTCAATCTTTCCCAGCATCATGGACTTTTCCAATGAGTCCTCTCTTCATAATAGGTGGCCAAAGTATTTGAACTTCAGCTTCAGTATCTGTTCCTCCAATGAACAGTCAGGGCTGACTTCTTTTAGGGCTGACTGCTTGCATCTCCTTGCAGTCCAAGGTGCTCTCAAGAATATTCTCAAGCATCACAATTTGAAGGCATCAATTTTTAAGTGCTCAGCCTTCCTTATGATCCAACTATCACAGCCATACATTAGCATTGGGAAAACCATAGCTTTGACTATATGGATGTTTGTCAGCAAGATGATGTGGCCACACATGTTTAGACATGCAAAGAATTTGTCTCCAGTACAGCAGCTCTCAGTGTACTTGCAAACAACAGTAAATAGAATAATAATATAACAGTAAATATAGTTAAAGCATGCATCCAAAGTATGAGCCAGTAGAAAGGTTATATTATAAAGTGTAAAATTAGAACCACTATATATTGATAACTAAAACCCATACTTTCTGACATCATATTTTTTAGCCTTTTGATACTGTAATCCCCTTCATAGATTACTGCCTTGTCATGGCAAAAGAGGTTGAGTAACTCAATGAAGCTATGAGCTATGCTGAACAGGGCCACCCAAGAAGGACAGGTCATAGTGGAGAGTTCTGACAAAACACTGGAGAAGGAAATGGAAATGGCACCTAACTCCAGCATCCTTTCCAAGAAAACCCCATGGACAATATCAGTAAATAAGTTGAGGTGCCACAAAACATTTTATGTATAAATCACTGTGTGTTATATTATGCTCAAATATAAAATTTATGTCAATACTTTGCATACATAATATTTATAATAGCATTTTTCCAATATCTAAAAATGTTCCCTAGAAATCATTCTATTAATATTAGTAGTAGAAGAAATAGAAATAGAAGTAGTAATAATATAGTCATGTGTGATTGTTGCAAAAATTTGAGCAGAGGGTTGGTTAGACTGCTCAGTTACAGTACAAATAATTTTCTTTGAAAAGAAAAAGAAAAAAGCAGGACTATTTCTAAAGAAGAAGAGGCATGCTCTACAATGTTATCTACCCAAGTCTATTTTCTGTTTAAAATTCCTGATAGCACCAGGTTAACATTTACAGTGAAAATATAAAATATGGCATTGATCTCATAGTCTGGAACATCTGGCATGCAGTTTCACATAATAAATATAACTTTGATTAAACTTAACATAATTAAACAAAAAAATGAGGCTACGGAAGATTTCCAAGGAGAGAAAAAGAGTAAGCTTGGAATTTTTGAGCTGTTAGAGATTCCCTAAAGAATAAAAATCTCTGGTGCCAGTTCATATTTTGGAGCAATTTTCAAGAAAGGCATTTATGTTTACTTGAGACTTGGAAGACAAGAAAACCAAGCACCGCAAAAGAAGCCACCCAAGGCAATTCAAAAATGAAATTTATGTTACTGATTCAGGCAGTAACTTGGTCTCAGAGCTGTTAAAAGTCGATTATGTAAAACAGGACTACACCATTTTTTGTGGGCTGTACAACTGATTATTGACTTGACAGAAAGTTTTGCATTCTAAAAAAGTTCTAGGTGATTCCAGAATGAAATTTGATACATTTTTCCCAATCCAACCAGATCCCATTAATATGATTCCTAAAGCTGTCTTTGGTAGCATATGGGAATGTAAACATAGCACAGACCTGAAACTTCGTAAAGCAGCTGTCTCTTTTCTGTGGAGGCAGCAGGTGACATGATCTGCAAAATTTGGCCTCTGGTCAAGCAGCAAACATGCAATGGCAGTAATTCTGATAGTCTTTTTCTCTTCTACCAGAGGGAGAGCAGAAAAGGCCAATTGAAATTTGCCCACAATGTATCTAGGATTCTGACAAAACATTGAGTCTTGAATGGTTGGGAGATGATGAGCCATTTAATTTAAGATACTGAGAAGGAAGGAAAAAAGGGCACGAACAGTCCTTCAAAGAGAAAACTCAACAATTTGGTTTTGTTTTTTTGTCGTTCAGTCACACACTTGTGTCCGACTCTTCGTGACCCCATGGACAGCAGCATGCCAGGCCTCCCTATCCTCCACTGTCTCTGGAGCTTGCTCAAACTCACACCCATCACATTGGCAATGCTATCTAACCATCTCATTCTCCTTTTGCCTTCAATCTTTCCCAGCATCACAATCATTTCCACTGAGCCCTCTCTTCGCATTAGGTGGCCATAGTATTTGAGCTTCAGCTGCAGTATCTGTCCTTCCAATTAACAGTCAGGGTTGATTTTTTTTAGGTCTGACTAGTTGCATCTCCTTGCAGACCAAGAGAATGTTCTCCAGCATCACAATTTGAAGGCATCAGTTCTTCAGCACTCAGCCTTCCTTATGGTCCAACTCTCACAGCCATACATGACTACTGGGAAAACCATAGCTTTGACTATATGGACCTTTGTTGGCAAGGTGGTGTCTCTGCTTTTTAATATGTTATCTAGGTTTGCCATAGCTAAGGAGCAAACGTCTTTTGATTTCCTTCTCCAGTGGAGTCCTGTAACCCATTTTTTCACCAGATGTCCAGGAATCCAAACATCTAGCGTGATCTTGTTAGCCTCGGCAAGACTGAGCTGGTATGGGTTTCAGTATTGTGTTTCTTCATCATATTTTTTATGGAGGGAGACACTTTTTATCTGGCTCCTCTCATGAGACCTGTCCAGTATGTTTGAACCTCTGGTATAAATCTCATCTTCTTCAAAGCACACAAGCCCTCCAACCATGTCAAGACAGTGCCTCATGGAGGAGGTGTTACAGTTTTACAAGGTTGCAGTTCTTGATGATAGACCTAACTGAGAGCCAGTTTGTTATAATGTTTAAGCAACAGGCTAGAAATAAGGAGACTGAGTTCTAGTCCCACTTTATGCATGAAGCCTGCTTCAGTCACTCTCTTTCATCACTAGGAAGAAGGCAAAGGCCTTCTTTTTGAACAACTTGCCAACAACACTGTAGGGATGAATCCAGGCAGTTGCCAGGAGTAAAGAGTATTCTAAAGACACACATGCACAGACCTGACAATAGATAGGCAACACATCAAAATGTCACTCACAGTGCAGTAATGGGACAATAATTATAGTATTCTGGTTATAACTCTGGAACAAAATAGATCCTTTTCACTTATGCAGTATTTTTTTTATAAAAAAAAAGATACTGTATGTTCTAAAATTACAATACAGTGTCCTATCTCAAAAAATGCCTTTCTACTGTTGGAGGCAAAAGTCCCTGTCAAGACTGTAAATAACACCATGCGAATTATATTAATGAGCCACCTATTTCAGAATCCAAGTTTCAGTAACAGTTCACCAAGCCATTTCTACTGTTTGGCCCTCAGCAATTGCCAATTGTAACTACCATTCCTTTGAATAGGTAGGCTTAATTTATTCATAATCATTAAAATCCACTGATTGAATCAACTTTCAGAAATTTCTTTAATTCTTTCTTACCACTAGGTTTTCCATTAAGAAAAAATAAGGAGACCTTTTAGTAAATAGAGTCACAACACTCTGACTACTGTCTAGGATTATCACCATGACTTCTGTAGCTGATATATTTATAATACTATGTTACAGAAGTTCATCATGCACTTGTGTGAATTAAACATTCCTCTGTTTATCTAAATATTCTAATAATGATGTGTCCTTAACTAGTATTATGAGAAAGGAATATAATTTCCACAATATGCATTGATTTATAAATCTGATTTTGATCTGCTAATTCTTTTTTTCCTTTTATAGACAAATACATGACACTAACAGAACTATAGAGATTGTGTTGCATATAACTTGTTTGCTTTTTAGACTTTGCCTTTACTGTCTGACAATTGGGCCAGTCCTTACCTCTGTATTAATATGGAGTCTGCATTTTGGGATGATTAACAGATTCAAAAGCGTATATTTGGTCTAAGCTGATTCTGGATAGAAGGCTAAGACAAAGAATGTTAATGTTTCTTTAAGAGCTGTGAAATTGCCTCTAGAATAGGCAGTTCATCTGCAGGGGTGAGGATTGAAATGAATATTTGACAGACAGCAAGTGGGAAAGAGCAGCTGGCCATCTGCAAGAAACTGAGGCAGAGGGATCAAGCTGAGACTTGGCTGAAGGTGAACCAGCTTGGGATGAAGAAATCTCTCGAGGGATTTGATGCCGGACAGCTGAGCTGCTGCCTTCTGGGAGTGCCTGTTTGTTGCCACTTATGCCCTGCTTGTACATTTATAATTAAACCAAATGTTCCACATTGGAATCATAGCTCTCCAGTGCTTTTTCATCCAAAAGAATTTAACCCGGTTTAACCAGTAATGTTTCATTGCATGGTAATTGGGAAAAGTATTAATCATGATTATGCAGAGACATAGAAATATATTGCAACATTTCACTTTTTCTCTTTTCTAACTGCCTCTTTCTGTCACCTAGAGGAGACACATTTGGTGCAAATCTTCCACGATAACTTTATTCAAAACCGTACCACAGGGATTCTGCAGCAAATTTTGATAAATCTTTTGCATGGACTAAAGGAAGAGTCAGGATAGTTTGTGCATGGAAAGATTCCAGCTAGGGGATGAGAATGATCTGGGAAGGGGAAATGGTTATTGGAATTGGTCTAGGCTGGTGGTGGAAGTAAAAATGGCACAGGCCAGGAAGTAAGAAACTGATTATGAATAAATGGATCACATTAAGAAAGTGTGTCATCATTAAGCAAAACCAAGTCAAATTCTTTACTAAACTTCCAATAATTGCAAGGAGTCATAGTTAAAGATAGATATAGGTCAGATGAAGGGTCTCCAGGAGCTATAATGGGATTCTATATACTACGTAGTGATTTCAGTGTTCATAATTCTGTATGGAGGACTTATAAAACAGGAATGGAGAATTATTGGAAGTTTAGTGAAGAATTTGAATTGGTTTTGCTAAATGATGACACCCTTTCTTAATGTGATCCATTGTCATATACATTTATTCTTTAGATTTAATTGTTTCCAGATAAATCATTTTGCACTGTGGTGGGAAATTCTCCAAGATAATACGACGAGAAGTGGTTATTTTGCTGAGTATATTTCTTATGAACATGTGAGATTTGCTGATGAAACACAAGAAGTTCCTTTGCAGAGCTTTTAAAATGGCAGCACATATAATTTCTTTTTGTTAATTTTATGATGAACAGGCTGATCCAGAAGAATTTTAGAAATATTCAGTACTTGTGGTAGTAACTGCAGCTAATCAGGCTATCCTTAGATAAAAGCCTATAAATAAACATTGAAATTGGTTCCACAATAGACTGCAAAATGTATTAAAATTATTTGGGAATGCAAGGCTGCAGATATTTTCAGGTGATGACGTCCTAGAATATAAACATTTTAAAGCTGTAAGTAAGAGAACTGCTAAACAGCTAAAAGAAATAGTTGGAGGCAATTTTGGGGACATTTATAGCTACATGTGTGGCTTTGGTATATAGATAGATAAGGAATTGGAATGGACTTAGATATTGAAAGAAATATACCTTTATTGGTACTAGAAGTTTATTCTCTATGGACCTCTAACATAAATAAAGCTGAGACCTTGACAGAAGCATTCATGAGAATTAGTAGTCTAGAAAATTGGTTAGAAAGT
>JANHZU010000995.1:221194-231415 GCA_032468055.1 Acrochordus granulatus
TTTTGATTAAAATTTTTGCTCGTCCTGCGAGTTTCTTGCCCTGTGAGTTACTCGTCTTGTGAGGCACCACTGTATATATATATATATATTCATACATACATACATACATATTTCTACACTTATGATTATCATCCTTTTTTAATCTATTAAAGAAGATTAAATCTATTTTTAATCTATTGTACTTTGAGCTCCATATTTCTTTATATTTAGTCATGCAAAGTCTACATCTATAGGCAATTCACTCATATGTAGCAATGTAATCAGGTCTTTAATCTACTGAGTAAGTCAGGCCACGCATTTATATTTCCATGTTGCAGTATTATACTTTTAGCTATAATAAGTTGTCAACCTCTATGACCTAGATCTGTAATTCAACTGAATATTATCCTCTGAAAATTTTAACTTTTGTTGCATAGTCATATTTATATAATTCACTACTTCCTTCCAAAACTTAGGATATTGTAAAAATATGTGCTTTAAAGAAGCATTATCTTTATTACATCTCTAACAAAATGCTGTCCTGGATCGTCCTTTTCTATTCAAATGTAATGGAGCCCAATAAGTTCTAAATATTTTTGTTGTATGAATTGTAGATTAAGATTAATTGACACTCTTGCAGTAACAAGACACTTTGCCATTGTCTAAGCAATATAGGAATCTCTGGTAACAAATTTCAGAATTAATGTCACTTACCATTCCACTAATGGGTTGTTTGTGTACATAGATTATGCATGGACAATTGCAATGGAATATGGCTTTTCAATTGAAATTAAAGAAAAAACATAGCGATGTCAGTATATTGTAGAAGCAGATACATGTATGTACATGAGAAGGACTTATTGCAATTTATCTTGTAATTGCCCTTTTTTTTTCTCTTGTTATTTTTGTTACATAGATGCTCTTTCTATGTTATTTTGTTATTTTTGTTACATAGATTCTCTGTCTCTTCTATTTTTTTTAAATAAATAAAGCAAATTGGATTCCAAAATACTTTGGTCCTTTCCCTTGGGGAATATATGGAAATATCCAGAAAGTTAAGTAGTCAAGAAGCCATGGCATATTTCTTTTCCTTAATTCTCCACTACAGACTGAATACAAATGAGCATTTATAAATAATTGTTTGGATTGTTTCACTACAATCACCCAAAAGGTATTTTTCTTGCATTTCAGAATGCAGCATCACATCAAAAATCACCGTGGCTCTTTTGAGACACCAAAGAGCGAGCAGTTGTTGGGGGCCTTGGAGAACAGTTGCATGGCTGGCTCTGTATGCTTGACCCTTGTCTCAAAGAAGCTTGAGTAGACTAGGCTGGCGTGCCTTCACCCAAATAAAACGAGGACCTCCCTGGCTAAGAGTTGCACTGGAAGATCTGCCTGGGCTGCTCTGCTCATCCCATCCCATCCCATCGAAGAAGCCTTTGCTGGCATCTCCAGTGGCAGAGAAGCAGGGCAGCCCAGGCTGATGCCTTGAATTACGTCGCAATGATAATGTCCTAGGAGGTGCTCAGGGAAACCTGTCTGTCTTCTTAGAGATAGGAAATGAGAGACAAGGGCTTCTACTATTTCTCTAAAGAAACTGTCAAGTGCGCAGGAAAAAATTTTTCTCCCCAATTTAATGGAACAAAATGTCATGCGCCTATGCTCACGAGAGCGCATTTGCGTAGGTGTGTTCAGAACACAAAGACTTCTTCGGAGCACGTGGGAGAGAAAGAGAAAGGACTCCACTGTTTTTCGTAGGATAACCAACTTCATGGCAGAATCACCAGTTTGCCAATTGAATCCAAATTATGTGAACTCCCAAATATTGTCGAGGTTGGACGGGGTTTTTATCTAGCAGCATTAAAGGTCATTAAAAATTAAATCATTGGAAATTAAATAGCCAATATAAGTTTAGAGAAATGGATTACGAGGTAATTACGGACTCTCTGCCGTTTCTGAGAATACTGTCAAACTAGATATTGGGGATGGCAGAAGATGTGTGATGGATAAATAAGCGGTTATATTAAGAAAGCTGAAGAAATTGCTTTTAGTGTATCTGTGGACTAGGACTACCTTGTTTAATGGTATTTTCTTTGCAAGTTGCCGGGCTGTGTACTTCATAAATTCAACAAAGAAGACAAAAAGTAAATTTTATTTTCTTCTTGAGGAGCAGATTACAAGGATGCTGTGTGCAGATGGCCTTGGGAACAGCCCATCCTTTTCGTTCAAGAGTCTCTCTGTACCTAAGGCAACTTTCTACGCAAATTCCACATAATTATAATGTTGCATGCAGAAAAAGACACACAATGCAACTTGGCCTTTGCAGTCAAATATGTCAAGGGATATTAGGAAATCTGGCAATCCTCAGCAGAAGTCTGTGATGAAATCATAAAAGTTACTTTATTCCTTATACATTTGTTAAGGTGTCTCATGAACCACTTTGAAACTTGAATTTTGAACACTCCTGTGATGTACTGTCATTTTACTTTAGTTTTGGGTCTGTATATAGATTATTTTATACAGGTAGTCCTCATTTAGTGACCAGAATTGAGGCTGACAAGTTGGTCATTAAGTGAAGCAATCACCAAGTGAAACACGATTGTTCAGCTTTCTTTTGTTTTACAGTCCTTCAAAGGTTGGAAATACAGGCATTGGTTGCAAAGTTATTTTTTCATCAGTTTCATACTGCGAACTGCTGTCTCCAAGCCATTCACTAAACGAGGACTACTTGTGTTCTCATTATTTTGCTTAACAAGAGATTGTGAAGGTGATTTCAGATTAAGTTTTACTATACATTATTCACAGAATTTTCCAGCTGTGAAAGACCCTCCTATATCATACGATGTTTCTTCTACCTCTTGCAAAAAGAGGCACGTTAAGGATTGAAAGGCTCCAGGGGGGGACTCAACATCATAATCATCTTGGAGGTGGCTGGTTGATCACGAGCCATCCTCACCCTCCTTTTTTATATACGAAATATTTTTTAGCCCATCCCTCTCATTCTGCCGGGTTTTTTATTTTATTTTAATGTTTTATTTTATTTCAATGTTTTTTTTAATGTTTTAATTAATGTTTTTAATGTTTGTTTTTTGTTCGGCGCTGAGAGTCTCCGGATTTTGGCGTCATAGAAATCTAATAATAAATAAATAAATAAATAAAAAGACAGGAGAACTATCCAGTAATTGTAGACTGGGTACTGCTGTGAAGGATCCTTCTCAACAGCCCATCGTTCACAAGTCCTTGCTCCTATTTCCTCCTGTCATCTACACAGAAGAGCATGGCCACCTTCTTCTCTACATCTTCATTCACGCCGCTTTCGATAGGTCCAGACACATATCAGGACATCATGTTCGAAAATACAGTTCATCACCCATTTTGCGGTGGCTTCTGCCAGTCTTGCACGCGAGCTTTCCAGGAAAACGCTGAGAAGCTAGCTTTTTCTCTGCACATTAAAATACGTTGAAGGAAGCCCTAGAAACAAGAGCCCATGAGATCCTACAGAAAGCACGTTGTCTGTTCTCTCACTTGTCTCCGGAATATAATCACTCCAAAGAGACGACTAAGAAGTGCGTTATTACATTTCACCAGGCACTTTTTCCAAAGCCTGCAGTAATTCTTCACAACAGTTTTTTATCAGTTTTAATTACAATTTAGAATGTCAATATTACACGTTTAAGATGATTTTACTTTTTCATCTGGTGTTGAGTGCTGCAAATTGCATCCAAGTATTTATGGTATCATAAAGGTTTTAATCATCAGCTGATTTGTTTGTTGTTGCTCAGTTGCTCAGTCATGTCTGATTCTTTGTACCGCACGGACCACAGCATGCCAGGCCTCCCTGTCCTCCCCCATCTGACGGGGTCTGCCCAGATGCACACCTGTCGCATCTAGTCTCATTCTCTCCCGTCCGCTTCTCCTTTTGCCTTCAATCTTTCCCAACATCGCGGTCCTTTCCAAGACTAAAAATTAGGATAATTAAAATATAGATATATAGTGATAGAAAGTAAATGTTCATTATAGTATATAGTTTTTATTATATTAATTTGATTAGACTGAGAGAGGGAAACATATTTTTCTTTCTTTCTGTATTGACTTATGGATAGATATACAGTCAGAGTTGGGTTGGGAGCAATGGTGGAGGGGTTTTTTGTATATTTTGTTTTTATCTTTTTTTGATGTGTGGGTACGTATTTATATTTTAGACTTTGTCATGGTCATTTCTTATATTATAATAAAATATTATAACAATTATTAATATAATATAATATAATTATAATATAATATATTTCTTCAGGTTCCCTGTCTACCACATGTAATCCCTTAAATCTATTCCTCACCTCCACTGTATATTCATAGGGGATATCACTGAGGTCATACCTGAAAGGCCTAGTGGTTTTCCCTACTTTCTTCAATTTAAGCCTGATTTTTGCAGTATGAAGCTGATGATATGAGTCACAGTCAGCTTCAGGTCTTTTTTTATTGATTGTATAGAGCTACTCCATCTTTGGTTGAAAAGAATATAATCATTCTTATTTCAGTATTGACCATCTGGTAATGTCTCCTCTTGGGTTGTTGGAAAAGAGTGTTTGCTATGACCAGCGTGTTCTCTTGACAAAACTCTGTTAGCCATTGCTCTGCTTCATTTTGTACTCTAAGGCCAAACTTGCCTGTCATTTTGGTAATCTTTTGATTTCCTACTTAAGCATTCCAATCCTCTATGATGAAAAGGAAAATCTTGTTTGGTGTGAGTTCTTTGAAAGTTGTAGGCCTTTATAGAACCAGTCAACTTCAGCCTCTTTGGCATCAGTAATTGGTACACCAAATTGGATTACTGTGATGTTGAGTAGACTTGCATTACTGTGATGTTAAATGGAATCAAACCAAGATAATTCTGTCATCTTTGAGATTGTACCCTAGTACTGCTTTTTTCATTGTTTTATTAACTATGATGGCTACTCCATTTCTTCTCAGGGATTCTTGTCCACAGTAATAGATATCATGATCATCTGAATTAAAATTGCCCATTCCCATCCATTTTTAGTTCACTGATTCCCTAGATGTCAATGTTCAATCTTGCCATCTCATGTTTGGCCACATCCAGCTTACCTTCATAGATCTTACATTCCAGGTTCCTATGCAATACTGTTCTTTACAGCATCGGACTTTCCTTTTACCACCAGACACATCCACAGCTGAATGTCCTTTCAGCTTTGGCCCAGCCACTTCACTCTTTCTGGAGCTACTTGTAATTGCCCTCTGCTCTTCCCAGTAGCATAGTGGACATCTGCTGACCTGAGGGGCTCATCTTTCAGCATCATATCTTATAGCCTTTTGATACTGTCCATGGGTGTTTCCTTTTTTGGCAATGATACTAAAATGGGTTGCCATTTCCTTCTCCGGTAGATTACATTTTGTCAGAACTCTCCACTATGAACTGTCCATCTTGGGTGGTCCTGCATCGCATAGCTCATGGCTTCTTTGAGTTACACAAGACTCTGCCACAACTAGACAGCGATACATGAAGGGGATCAACTGATTATTTTGTGTTAAAGTCTCCATTTTATTGTTACTTATTGTTTTACCTGTTAATAAATAGAAAAAGCAAATAATAAAATCAAGCTTTTAAATACCTAAAAATAATAAAGAAAAGAAAAAGAACTATTGGTTTTCCAACTCCCTTTTTTAAATCTGCTAATTTACAAAGTTTGTAGGTATTTAGGCCCCAGACTGTAAGTTTTCGAAGCCAACTGTTACTACATTGACAAAAAACGTGGGAAATAAATTAAAGGTAAAGGTTTCCCCTTACAGTCATGTTCTACTCTAGGGGATGGTGCTCATCTCTGTTTCATAGCCAAAGAACCAGCATTGTTCAAAAATACTTCCATGGTTATGTCCTGGCATGACTATACACCAAGGCACTCAGAACACTGTACCTTCCCATCAATTTAGGTGGTATGTATTAATCTATTTGCATTTTGCACGTTTTCAAACTGCAAGGTTGGCAGGATTTTATAAAATTCCTTTTTATAAATTTGCTAATTTACATTGTTTGTTGGTATTTAGGCCCCAAACTGTGAGTGATTATATTTTTCGTGCTTCATGGTGAATTTGATGTATAGGAATCAATTTTCCTTAAATTTTGTTAAACATCTATTGTGAATATATACTGTAGTATATGAATGTTTTCTGTGATTCACTCAACCCCAAAATATTGCCTTGCCATGAATTTGGAATCCATATATTATATTTCAAATTGTTTAGAATGTTTTAACCCCACATTGGATATTTTGTGTAACTACTCAGTTCAGCCTTTTGCAGAATACATAATTATAAAGTTATTATAATGTTTACAATATCGTAGCCTAACCCCAAATGAACTGACATAAGGGTACAAAATCTATGTATCCTGGAAACAAAATTAATTATGATCAGGCTGTTACAAGCCACAAGAATGAGCCATCAACAGAATCTATATTTTATGTATATTTCTCCTTCAGGTTGGCTTCTTTGGATATTATATTATTAGGCGTAGGTGCAGTCTGGAAAAAGTAACAAATGTTTGAAGCTCTCACTGACTGAGGACCCTTGATTCAGATTTTCTTTATGTATTATTTTAAATGAATTACATTTTTTCCATGTAGCTTTTCCTAAATTTATGCTGCTCACACAGAATGTGGATTTCAATTAATTTTTTATAAGTGACCAGCAAGGTTGAGATACAATGAAATTAACTAACCAAGCTGCTGTCATCAGAAAATTTACTTTGGGGATGTGAGTGTTACGCATAACTGCTCAGATTCAGCTAACAAGTACAAGAAACACATTTGAAATGGAAGCAGGAATGTGCAGCCTGGATAATTCTGATACGTATTCCTTCCTAGATTAAAGCACTGTTAGAGTCGTGAAAATAATAAGTTTCAGTATTTACTGAAGGAGATGTAGATTTTTGCTGAGTCCTTTTCAGTTCAGAAATGTGAATTCTTTGTTTTTTCCAGGTCCTTGTCTAACTTCAGATGAGCCTCAATAATTTCAGTTAATTCTCTTGAGAACTCAGGAGAACACCAAACATGCTTTTGTTACTGGCAAACATCAATAGCACTCATGCACAATGAGATGGATCTAAAGACAGTCCTCTTCTTGTTTTGGTGGATTATTTTATCCTTCCTGCAGGAATGTTACACAACAGAAATAAGCTAAATCCTAGCTAAGGCCAGCTCCAGGTTTGAACTGGACTTTAGGTTTTCTTTGTAAATATTGACAGCAGGAGGGTTATAATCTATAGTGAAGAATCAGAAGTGGGTTTTTTGGGGATATGAGGATTTGAAGATGTTTGGGTATAAACAACAGAACAGCTCTTAACCCATGGACATCCAAAATAATTCTTTTAAAATCAAGGCAAAGCTATAGAGCTATAGCACATGAAGTAATTGTATTTTGAAGTAGAGCAACCCCTCTACAACAGATCCTTTTTCTATAATATTAGTTTAGTATCCATCACACATCTATGATTCCATCACAGTTTAAGAATGTATTTGCTACTTTGGGGATAACATCATGTTTTTCATGCACTTAACCATTTCACATGATTTGTTATTAAAAATGTTGTATCTTATTACAAAATATAAGGGAAGATGCCTTATACCATGTCAGGAGTTAGTTCATATGATTCAGTATAATCTATATTAACTGGAGCTGTTCTATTCTCCAGAATATAGGAAGCCAGGAATTAAATTTGGGATATTTTGCCTATAGAGAAGAAACTCTTCTCTTCCATTGTTTTACCTATCTTGGAAACACTAGGAAACTTTCTATATAGACCAATATAGAAGGTGTGTGTCTGAGGAAAGCCCTTTGCAGAGCAATAAGGAAAATGGATATAGTTTAGACTTGGACATTTTGTCTTTGTGTTGTTGAGCAAACTCTTTTTTCATCAGTTAACACAGTAGGATTCTTTATTATATAAGTATACAAACATGCGCAATAATTCTAACAACTTTAGAATTATTTATCCTTATAATTGCATGTTCTGTGTCTAGTTGCACACATGATAAGAATACAACAATTGATAAAGTAAGCCTACCTTTTCTGAAGACCATAAATGACTGAGTAGCCAAATCTATTGAACTTGAGAAATCAGCCCAACAGGACAATTGTTTCTTTTTCAGTGAAAAAAAAAAACTAGGATACAGATGTATCTTTCCATCTGTGACTAATCTCAAATGTGGAAATCCAGGGAAGATGTTGAATCCCTGAAGTATCAAACATGAACTGGATAAAAGAAAACAAACTGATGGTTCATTTAGATGAAACAGGGCTGCATTTAGTTCTTCAAAGGGCAGGTCAATTAATTGCTAACTGCCTTGAAATAAAAGATAAATCTAATAAAACATAAATCTAATGCATCCTACTTACTGGATAGTATGTAGGACTTCCTTATGTGCAGGTGTAACAATAATAGAGTTCCTACATTTTGCAGCATATATAATAGCAGTAGGCAACATCCATTACCATCAATATAAAGTTTAAACATGTTATTAAATATTTTAAAAAATAGGTTGTACATATCATAGGAAAGACATTTTGTTTTGATGTCAGAAGAAAAAACCCACTTAGAACATCAGAGCAAATGGATGGAGCAAAAATCAAGATGGCTCAAGTGTTTATTGTACAAACAAAAGAAAACTATAAAATGCCTTTAGTTTTCTGACCATACAAAACAATGGAAAATAATAAGAACTCCCTTCCTTTCTTCCTTTATTTTATTCATGACCACAACTGAGGAAGAAAAGATGGCAATCCATGGTGATTATTGTCCACCACTTAACCTTGGAGGGCAGAGGAACTTCTTTTTTTCCCTAAGGACATTTTTTAAAAATCCAAAACATGCACTCTGAAGCTCAACATCAACAAGGACAAGCATGCATAGAGTATATGTAGAATGCATATACATACCAAAATTCAAGACATCAATCAGGTAACATATTTGTTGCATCCTAAAGCAACTATCAGNNNNTAAAGGTGAAACGTCTTCTACTTGAGAAAAATCCAGTCCAGATGCCTGTTTTTTTTTTAAACTTTGTTGCGAAGTAAGATACAAAAGTTAAACTCAACCAGCCAACGAAAAAGTCAAAAGTTTTTAATTAAAAAATAAAAACTTATCAGGAATTTGTACTTTGAGAATTGACTGTATGCTAAGCATGACATCATACTGGTCTAACATCTAACTTTTCTTCCCAATTCAACAGAAATATTATTAATTTTATAGCAATAAAAATGCTTCAAGAATGTATTCCATTACTACATGAATTCTTGAGCAAATTCATACAGGAAATATGGAAAAGACCTTTTTATGTTGTTATGGCTAGAGGAAAATTATTCTTTAAATAAATGAAGAATTAAATAGCTAGATGAAATTCACACTTAAATGCTTGTCAGTGAAGTAGGAAACTTAATCTTTCTTACCTCTTCAACTTTTACTTTCTGTACATGTGTGGGACAAAACTACTAGCATAGTAAGTATTGAGGCAAGTGTAAAAATAAGAGCCTCACAAGAAGGATATGTATGTTTCTGTATAGAAAGATTTTAGATTATTTTTCTTGCACATAATGAAAGGCAGTAGTTTTAATTGTCAATTTTTCACATAGTAACGTGCTTGGAGTTAACATTCTTGATCTTCATGACAAGCATAGCAGTTTCATCTCTGTCCCATAAGATGATTCATTATATACCTGTATCTTCTCTTTACACAAGACCTTATTTTAAATTGTTAGATTTTCCCTAGAAAGGTCATGATGTACATAGGAACTTTAATTTTCTCTGTAATGAAGAAGTAGAAGTAGAATTATTTAATGCTGGAATCATATTTTAGCAAGATTTCTATTGATTGACTATATTCTTGTCTTATTATCTAATTTATCAATCTCCAAGTTTGGTAAAAGCAAATATATATATATATACATACATTCCATCCATGATTGGGAAACATAGATAAAAGTAATGTGACACTGAAATTTATACTTAAGAAGTAGTGCACTTCATTGCAATCAATTTTTCATTATGTTGTTGAGATCAATAGCTACAAATAAGATATAAAAACTGTATTATTGATGTGGCATATGTCTGTATAAAATGTGCAATTTTCTATAGTTTTCACTTGTGGAAAATTGTATTATACAATTTCCAGCATTATACACATCGGTCTGAAGAGAATGCTTATTAAAATCAATGTAATGTAAGTCACA
>JANHZU010000995.1:234032-251553 GCA_032468055.1 Acrochordus granulatus
AACGGTGGAAGAGCATAATTTGCTCTTTGGAAGTCTGTTCCATTGGAAAATGCTGGTAACATCCTAGTATTACCAGGACTAGAAGGAAGAGAAGGAAGTTAGAAGGAAGAGCCCGACTAAGCAGGCTTCTGCTGGACTGCTGTTATTTCGTCCTTCTTCGAGACTTCTACACTTACCAAAGAATCACAGAGGATTACTTGGTGACCAGAAATGTTTCATTGCAGCCTGCCTTGGTATGCTTCCATGTCTTTCAGAGACAGACATCTGCTACATTCTAAGGCTCAGAACATATATTCCAAAACTTTTCTTCTCGAGGAAAGGAAGAAAGAAGCATATTTCATGAAGGGGTCTGCATGTCAAGGTCTATTTCATTCTGAGGTTTTGCAGTCACCCTCTAAGTGTTTGCACTCATGAATCTTCAACAGTGAATGTTCTCAAAAACTATAAATCACAGCATGCTATGTTGTTGAATTCCCATACTTACTTGACTTACATACTTCTGTTCTCAAATGATGCTACATTATGTTACGATCATACATGTGTAACCCTTATGGATGGAAGCATCCAGATCAAGATTTCATAAAGGACATATCCCTCACGTTCTTCAGAGTTAACTTTGCTTTTTGTTTGGAAAAGGAAAAACATCTCAGAAGTCTATCTTTCTATCATATCCTTAAATGACCATTCACAAAGAATCAAATTTATATTTGGCTGCAAAAAAAAAACATTTGTTTGTTGCTGTCTTGCTCTCTGAAGTGAAATACCTAACATTCAGAAAGTGAAGATGTGCAGGGAATGGGGTGATTCTAGAAAGGATGTGAAATTCCATTTAAGGCAATATTCTTGAGGGAAAGTATTAAAAGGTATGTGTTTCTTTTGCTGAGGCACTGCTTTAACTGATCATGATTCCACTAATATTTTAAGACATTCTTGTTGAATATAATTTTATAGAGTAACACAAACTAGATATCATTTTATTTTTGCTCATACTGCCAAGATGGTTTCAGAAAGGGCAGAAATAAATCCCAAAACACTTTGTAGCAATTATTAAGATATACACATACACACATTGGAAATAAATATTTGTTCTTGTGCCACATATTGGAGTAGAAACTTAAGGAAACCTTGTGTTAAAAATATTCAATGTTGCAAAGATACATAGGTAACTCTTTAACACTTCATACAATTGTCAGCAACATTCAGATGAGTCAGAAGACTCAGGAGGTAAGTTGGTGGGATTCCAATTGGTGATGGGTTAGATTTGATGACTAATTAAATATACCAACTTTTGGCAGGATCCACTCGGGCACTTTTGACTCGCATCTTTCCTACCTGTAAAATTTTTCAAGGTGTTTTTTTTTTACATTATTGACTGTTGAAAACAAGGTTTTTCCTTCTACAGCCTGGAATGGTGTCAGCCATTCGTCATCAGAGAAGCTTTACATCACAATATCTTTCCTGTGGAGCTTCAATAAGTCGTTCCAAATCAGATGTTACGTCAGAAAGTTCGAACACTAGCTGCTGAAAAAAGGGATTTTAAAGATCCGGGGAAAACGAATGTACATCTTTTAGTGGATCATGAATTATACAGATTTCTGGACTTTGGGGAAGAAGTGGCAAACTGAAGATCACTCCACTAAAAGCAGAGTTTTTAATTATAATTCCCGTCTGGTCAAGAAGAGGACTTAAAATCACCCACATGTGCTCCATAGAGTTGCTCGTGGGGTTTCGCAATCTGGGAGATGAGGTAATTAGCGTCATGCTGAACTATGGTTACCATCTTTTAAAAAGCTACTAGGTTTGCATACTTTCTTTTCTAATCACGTTCAGAAATTGCTTGCTAAATGCTTTTCAGTTATTAGGAATTTTTGAATCAACAAATTTTCTAGTACCACATGAGTTTCCTTCAATCCTTAGTGGAAAAAAGTTTTAAATACAACTTTAAGGAAGTAAGTATGTTTCTTTTACACTAAACAGCAAAAGTGTGGTTAGAATTTTTTGATTGTGGGAAGTTACAAATGCGCCAGGGTCCAAACGGATTTGAAATAAGATCTTGGAATTGATTATAAGACTATTTCCCATTGGAAAATGTTTTTCCTCTGAATTCTTTTTGAAAAGATCGTGATAGAATTAGACTTTGAAGGTTGGACACGACATGGAACCAATAAGAATGAAAGATTACAAATAAATGAGAACATTTAAATTGATTTTACTAATGAAGAATTAAGTGAAACATTTTAACATTGGATGTACTGAAGGATATTTTTGAACAATGGACTAAATTAATTTTAAGAATGTCAGCCTCTATAGACAGACTGTGATTCAAAGTTATTATGAAAGAGGAATACATTTTACCTGACAAGACCAAGATTGATTTGGAAGTGGATTTAAAAATGACAGGCTGCAAGAATGATATGGAAAATGATGCAACACTGGACATATAAAAGGAACAAGCCGATGTCTTAATGTATTAGTTTTTTATCTTTTTAATTGTAACTTTTACTAAGATTACTATAAAAATTAATCATAAGAATTTCTTCAAATCAAGGAGAAATCATAATTTGGCAATTGCATATGCTATTAGAATAACAAATGGGGAGGATCTACTTTCTTATGCTCTTAATACTTTGTAGATTGAACTAGATGTGGTTGTGCATATCTTCCTCCAAGAACTTGCTGTTTTACAAGCTGTTAAAGGAGAAAATACCAATTAACTCTTTCTCCCCCATCATTTATTTACTCAGTTATTCCCTTCAGCTTCATATTTCATAACTGCATATCCCATACCTTTGATGCAATAATGATGAAATTGTCAGATAGACTAAAGGTGGACACAGAAGCCCTTCCCATATACCATCAGGAATGCTCAAGGACAAATACAGTTCAGTTATTATTACAGGGAAAAATTTGTTCACCCTGAGCACTGTAATCTGAGAAGAAAAAACTTACATAGGCTTGTAGTTTTTAAATGCGGTTTCTAATGACTGAGAAAAGAATCAGTTGTATCTCTGACAGTAAGGTGGGACTTTTATTTTAATAATCAGTTTCTTCCAATCCATAATTCATGATCAGCCCCTTTCATTTTCTCACTTATGTCTGCAAACCTTTCTCCCAATGTGATGCATTTTCTTTTCATATAGACCTACTGCATTTAATGGGTAGCTCCTGACACACACTTTTTACCTCTCTCCAGAGAACAGGTGGGATATGGTTTCTTTAAATAAATAGACAGGCTTCTGCACTGGCACAGTGTTGAGTGTTTCTAACCCCCACCAGCATCTCCCTCATTCTAACTTTCCACTATCACCACTGATAAATTTTAATTTTCTATCTTACCAGCAAACTTTTCCAGCAAGTGAAATGGTTTTATTGCAAATGGGTCGAGATAGTAAAACAACTGCTGTCCATAAAGTAGTATAAAGGAGTTGTGTAGTATAAAAATCTGTTCCACCACTGGTTATTTACCAATTCCATTTCTCTCTCTGTCTATATTTATAGTAATAACTTGCCCCTTCTGAAGCAATGGCAGGACCTTATTTAGAGCATACCTTATTTCTTGTATTGCAATATTTCATTCTGCTCAGTTCCTAACTTTGTGTGACACCATGGCTGAGTTTCCTTTCCAGTGTTATTTTCTTTGCTTCTGGAACTACTGCAGTATTTCTGAAGGGCTGGAAGTCAGAATGATGATCAGGTCATGTTGAATTTTACATTCTTCCAGACGAAATGACTTCATTCCTGAAGGATCTTAATGTGCTTAGTAGAAATTGCTAAGCTTGGCTCTGGACCGATCCTATTAAGAAGGGTGAAAGATCACACATCTCATTCACATAATATGTTTTAAAAGGTTCTATTAGTTATACACTAATAGTGACAACAGGTGCAGAGTCCATTATAACTATATTGTCAAAAATATAGTTATATATTTTTATTTATGAGATAGACAAGCCTGCACACCCAGGAGCAAGGATTGCAAAAGTAAAGGGGAGAAAATAATAGTTACCAAAATCCTAAGTATCTTTGTTAGACAACAGGAAACTTAAAACAGGAGTGGGAGAGAAAATGGAACAAAAAGTCCTGAAAGAATGTAGAACAAATAAAGGAAGGAAGGAAGGAAGGAAGGAAGGAAGGAAGGAAGGAAGGAAGGAAGGAAGGAAGGAAGGAGGGGGAGGGGAGGGGAATAAGAATTTAGTCAGCCCAGAAATTTGTGATCTGAATGTAGAAAAGAGAGAGTGTGTGAATATAAGTATGGAAATGAGAAACTTGTGAAATATAACTTGAAATGTCTTGGAAATGATTCACACAGGTATCCTATCCATAAATTAAAACAAAATCCCATACTATGCTTCTCTGCATATTACATAATAATTTAACATTCTAATTATCAATATGAATTGCTTAGAGTAAACTAGTTGCATCTAATTTATGAACTGCATGCACAATAGCATTAACTCACCACTTTATTCCCAGTTGCACCTCCAATGATATTTGAGTATTTCAGGCAATTTTAATTGATTTTCATAGTAGCTGTTTGTTAATAGGATAATATGTCAGTACAATAATAAAACAATTGTTGCCACAGCTCTGTGAGTTTGGTTGATCAGATAACAAAGTTAAGTAGAGTTTCATTAGATAGTTGTAAGGTTTTCTGGATGAAAGATACAAATCCCTGTGGCCCAGTGGAAATCAAGATCAGAGGTCACTTAAAAATTAGTTAAGCATGATGAACCAACACTGACCTATACAGGTGTTCCAGCTTTCTTTCTGGGTATCACTTCCTGTATTCTTATTTAAGCCTTGCAAAGCACATAGGTCAACATATGCTTTTCAAAGTCTGCACTGAATTAAAAGCTGAGAATTGTTTTAACTCCCAAACACTCTTTGCAGGTTTCTGATATAAGTTAGTAAGTAAGTGTATGTACATATTGGTTTGTATGGCATATATTATCAATGTATGTGAGTAAATATTGTAATGATTGAAGTTGAATTCTCGTGCAATGAAAAATCACCCTTTTGTGATTCTTAAGAGTAGCCATTCACATTTGATTAGCTTTTGAGACTTTTTCCCAGTTCTTTTATCAATTTGAGCTTACATTGTTATCAATTCCATATTTTATAGAATATTAAGTGAATTATGGGTGTTGTTGAGGAAGAAGTATTGGAGGGCAATTCCATATGATATGACTTTGGATCTCTGCCAGGAAAAAAAATAGATATAACTTAAAAGAAACAAAAGCAAAAAAAAAAGCCTTTTGATTCAATAGAAATGAGTTGGATGTTCAGAGTAGAGAAGCTAGTTCTTTCAAGGTCTCTAGAAGAATGACAGACAGCATCTTCCAGTTGTGTACAGCAAAAACAAAATATAGATTTGGCTATTCCCACATTACAAAATATAAGTATTGAATATAGGAATGTGTATCACCTTGATGGAAATATAAGAATATGCTCTGAATATTAAAATTTCCAAGACTGATACCCAAGGATTTGAAGGGATATTGTGCTACATAAAGTTGGCTCTTATATTACAATTTCAGGATGGTGATAGGGATTCATACATGCAGTGCTTGTGTTTAATATCCTGAGTTTAACCTGGAGACCAGTCAGAAAGAGTTAGGTATGTTTCCTTCTTACTTTCAATATTCTATTTATTCCTGGAATAAATACAATATTCTGAATAAATTTTATTATCTTGAAGAGAGGAATTTCATCAAAGCCAATGCAATAGAATGCCAGTGGTTTTTTTTTTAATCATGTAGCAAGAAGCTCAACAATACTGATAGTCTATAGATTTCTGAATTCAATGAGGTCAAAATAATATTTATATTTCTAATCCATTGATATATTTCTTTATGTTTATGTGATAAGTAGTATAGTTTGACATCCAGACTTCAGATAAGTCTGAAAATCTATCTCTGCTGACTTGGTTCTAAATCCTAATACAACCCCAAAGATCAATGAAGCACAGAAGATCTCAATGTTCTCACTTTATCATCTATACATCTTTCACAAGCCACTTGAAACAGAAGTAAAGATTCTTCTTGCATTGTGAGAGGCACAATAGCTTCAAACTCATTTTCTGCAACACCTTTTTAGAAATGCTTTGCACCTCCCTGCTAAAGTATGGCACTAATTTCCATGTGTAATATTTGTTTACTAGCTGAAGTCAAACTTTAATTTAGATTGGTTACTTGTGTTCAATCTTAGCTTATAATACACTGCAACATTCTAGAATCCCTAAAATCTATTCTTTTAAACTCTGTCAAGTCAGTTTAAGTTTGTTCTGTTATACTCATTTGAAGGAGGAGAAAGTCATCAGAACAAAAATAAAAGTGTTATTTTCTTGTTTCCACATCAACGCATTACAGACACCCACTGCCTTTGAAGAGGGGAATTGTTTATTTATTTATGGACTGCTAGCATTTTTTTTCAGTTGTAATAAAGGTTAAAGGAAGATTATCTCTATGTCAAATGCTGAAAGAACCTATAAAAATACATATTTTTTTTACTGTTCATATTGAAGTTTCTAGAAGACACATAGTAGTCAAGAAAGAAAAGATGGAGTAAAACAGTGGGATGATGCCAGGTTAAAATGAATAGGAAATGCATGAAGGAAGATCATCATGAAATGTATTCACTATCAGTACTTGGCTGGTTGGAAACAGTACATGTCTTCCAAAATGATTAATCTTTTCCCAAAATTGAAATGCTGAGATAATGCATTCTATGAAAAAATCAGGTTACAAAAGTGCAACATTTTGGACATATCTATAGCCATGTTCACAAGCATCACCTGTGATTGTGATCTGAAGGCCAATTTCTAATATCACTGTTGCACAAATAAAAATTATTGCTGCACAAATAAAGATCACAGTTGCACAAATATAGAACATATTGAGAAAAATATGGAACTTTCTTCTGTATTTGTCTGATGAAAATCTCAGCTCTAGCTAGTAACTGGAAGGACCTATTTCTGCAACCAGGATGAATGGATGAAAGGGACATCTGAAAAGGTCTGGGTGATGTCAAAGACAGTAAGGGCTAACAGCTACTTTTCTGAACGGCTTCCCATTAAACCGGTTGCTTTCCCCTGCTTTCAATCACAGAGTATGAACAATTAATTTGGTAACAACTTTGGTATTCTAATTGTGGTTGAGTATTTTTCTGAACACTGAAAGCAGAGAGATAAACTCAAGAATTTAAACCAATGCAAGAGTTAGGCATTAGGTAGCATACGTTGTAAGAAGAGTAACAGGGAGTAGAAATGCAACCCTGAGCATCCTATAACTCTTCCTTGCTGTCATCATATGATGGAGGACACTGTTCTGTTGCCAGCCCTGAAAATAGAGTCTGTTTCTGTAGCTGGAGAAAGTGGTATCATTGTCTTTTTTGCTTCAGATAGCATAATGTATATACTATCTACCTACCTACCTACCTATCTATCTATCTATTTATCTACCTCCTACCCTCCTATCATCTACCTCTTTCCCTCCCTCCCTACTTCCCTACCCACTCCATCCACTCATCCACCCACCCACCCATCCATCGTACACCTATATACTAAAGACAGAGTCTGAACCAACATTGAAGATATTCTAGTCTATCTTCAAGCTATGTTGTCAAAATCAGAAAGCTTAACTGTCACCCTGGGATACTTGATTAGGCTCCCTGGGTTGGAAGGGGCTGCAAAGAATGCTGTCTTGGAAGATTTTCTTTTCTTCCTGTGTTGGATGCAAGGAAATGAGAGTTGCCAATTTTTGAATTGGCCTCTTTGGCTACCCTTTGAATAACCATTTGATGTGTAGCAATTAGCAAGTTCTAATCTTTATCTGTGTCTCAAACAGCATCACCCGCTGCTTTCTGCATGTCAAACAGCTGTTAAAAGCAGAAGAGCAGGCCAGTTGGCAATCCTACATTTGGAATTGTCCCAAGAGAGAATAAATGCTTCACAATGCACATAACAGGACACACCATTGTGTCTTCTACTTTCCAGGGGGATCTACAAACATGCGTGATCACACCAAGTATTTAGTTGTGAAGTATCATACCATTTATGGCTTCTAAAACCATCAATTCCGTTCTATATAAACTGCTTTAGATAAGATTTTAAAAATAAACAAACCATATGTTGATTTTCTAAAGAAAGTGAACTACAATCATTTTTCTTTGGCTCTCTTTCCAAGGAGATCAAATGCCTGACATTGACAGAGACCTGCACTTTGGTTTTTCTATAACAAAAGCCACATTCATATTTAATCAACATTTCTGGGACCAAAAGTCATGAAGCAGTGACAAAATGAAATTCCACTAGTAACTTTGCCATAAGAAGAACATGTTTTCCCATGGTATAAGCTGAAGGTTCAAAAAACTTGAATTTCATTTGGACTGAAATCTGGGAGGTGAAATTTTTATGTCTAGATTTGTAAATCAACACAGAAGGAAGAAGAAATAATTTGTGTGTATTAATTAAGAGGCAGTTCTGGCAGGGGAGTGCAAGGAAAACAAGCAGTGAGAACTTCTCAGTACTCGCAGCCCATTTTGGAAACAGACATTGAACAGAGGCTACCATGTGGCACACCAACTAAATATATAATATTTTGTTCCTTTCTTAAGCCTGCATAGGGCATAAGTTGTTTTCAACATGCTTCGGACTCCTACAGCTCCAGCTGTCATGTGTAATTAAACATTTGGCCTCCACAATTACTCTACAGTGTACATATGCCAGCATTTCAAGCCTGAAATATGCATTTCAAAGAACAATAATTCCCTGGAAATCCTAAATTGACAGGAGCAAAGACAGCCTGAAGGAAAGTAGTCAGAGAAAACTGTAAGGTCGGGATCTAATGATTAAAAAAGAAACTTGAAGAAGAACTTCAACCCTTAACTAAACCAATGGGAAAAGAACGACAGTTGGCAAGCAGATTTCTTACATTGGGGTCCTGATTAGGACCCTCCTGGGTTAATTTAATATTATCTGTATTCTTCACCTTGCTTTATCATTAATGCCATTTTCAAAGCATATATTGTCTAAATAGTTGTCATCGAATGCAGTCATTTGCAACATTGTTCACAATGTTTGTGTGCATCACTTTTTGAATTGGTTGGTCTTACTTTTGTTTTTATCTTCATTTGCCATAACACAAGGTGTTTCCTGAAGTCCTACACCAATCTTTTCAAAACCCCGTCCTCGATTGCCTGGGAATAAGGATCAAAAAAGTCACAAAAGTGGAGTCTGAAGTCAATACTTCAACTGAGAAAACAAAAGTCTAAATCCTAAACATATCACTGGTTAATTAGTGTAAAACTGAAATAACAGACGTCATTAAAATAACACAGAGAAGAATATTTCAGTATCTTGTTATAGAAGTATCAGAGAGCATTGCTGTTTTTTGTAATGGGATGCAGAAGGGGAAGAAATACAATTTGGGCGGAAAGGCCCATCTCAGAAGCTGGGAGGGAGGGAGGCATCTGATATTATGCTGGCTGGGGGATTCTGGGAGTCGAAGTCCACACACTTTAAAGTTGCCCAGTTTGAGAAATACTGTTTTAAAGGCATGTGGCTTCATCAGGGCTCTGACTGAAAGTTGTCTTCGAAGTAAAGCCACAAGACAAAAATATTCACCACTTCAACTGGAAGTTCCAGGTGGAACAGCCATGACTCTTCTTCTCATAATGGTGGCTTTGGAGCAAGTTCAGAATTGCTGTTAGGAAAAATGAGTAGGAGATCAAGGTAGGTCACCTGCTTTGAGTCATTAGCTACAATGATTGATTTACTGATTGCTCATTGACTGATTATCTATAAACCCCGTAGTATAGAATGTGTGAAAATGTACCACTTTATAAGCCTTCCAGTAGCTGGCACAGGTCTCCAGGAAAGCAAGGAAGTGAATGCCATAAGAGAGGCAGGTGCCCATAACAGTTTTCATGCTAGGGACCATACCATCACATGATATTTTAAATATATATGTATATTTTTGACACACAGGAGGAAAAAAAATGTTCATGCACATACATCTGATTAGGAAGATAGTCTCCAAACTTTCCTTGACTGCAGATGTTCATTAAGAAATGCCTATACACACACCCCATATGTAACTCTCCGTCTTTTGCTTTGTAGCGACCCCAGCAAAGAGAGTGGTGAATAGCACTGTATTAGCATTAGTTTCTTTGTTTGTTAAATGTATGTACTACTGACCTTACGTCTGTTATTTTGGGCAGCTTATAATTTTAATACCTGCAGAAAAACTATACCCCACAACCAAAAAACACAACAATAAAGTCATTATCACATTGAAACAGCTATTTAAAAACATAACCCGCATGACATTACTGTTCATTTGCCTAAAAATACCACCACTTTTCAGGGTCTACATCAGGGGTGTCCAACCTTGGCAACATGAAGGTGTGTGGATGCTGGCTGATGAATCCTGGATGTTGAGTCCACATATCTTAAGGCACGCCAACATCACTGGATCCCCAGACCAGATGGCATCTTTAGGCTCTTGCAGAAGGCCAGCAAGGTCAAGCCAGTCTGGGATGATGTTATAAAGGGCGGGCACTGCAGCAGAATAGATTCCCCTCTTGGGTCCCATCAAATAACATTCCTTCATGGGTGCCTTTTATGCTGGACCTAATGGGATGGGTAGATATTTATTTATTAAATTTATATGCTGCCGAAATCCGAAGACTCTCAGCGACTAACAACACTAAAACAATTAAAAATACTTAAAAATAAAAATAAAAGAAAAAGATATGACTAGGGACTGGAGGTCCTTCAAATACCTCATGCCCCATGCCACGATATGCTGATTATTCTGTTCTAGTGCAACCGATGTAGATTAGAGGATAGATTTGTTGTACAATCGAAATTGCATTTAATATGCTGAAGTTGTAATCATAGTTGCTTCTATCAGCTGCTTTTTCCATTTGTGTTTTTCAGTTGGGAACAAACACTATTCTCGGTTCCCATTAGATAATGGGTTGGATTAATGTTATGTGAATAGAGTGCAAGGGTTAAATTAGCATATTATGGGTTTATCATTCAAAACTTGCCAGATAGTAAAAAATGTAATATAGCTTTGTGAGTTATGTATGATTGGACAATATTGATGAAGTCATCAGCAAGGAGAAGCATAAGCATCCAATGTAATGTCATGCTGTACAACAAAGAAGATTACAGGTCATCCTTGACTTACGACCAGATCTTAGTGATCTTTAAAATTACCATTTACCCCCCCAAAAGGTACTTATAACCTGGTTCCGAAGTTCTAATGGCTGGTCCCCACTCCTGCAATCATGTGACTGCATTCCAGATGCTTGACAACCAGCCCACAATATCAGCCATTTGCAGCATCTCACAGTCACGTGACCATTGTTTGGACAAGATTTTTGCTAAGAACGGGCATTTACTTCTGATTGTCAGAAAAAAAAATGCCCCATAGCTAACAATGGGTTTGCTTAACGACTGCACAAAAATGGTTGTAAAATCAAGTCGGTTGTGTAGGTGATCTGTTTCATGACTGCCACAACTTACGACTGTAATGGGCAGTCTCCATTACGGTCATAATTCAAGGGCTAGCTGTAGTTTTAATTTAAATAAACCTTTTGTCAGTCAGCCGTGTTATGTGAATTATGTGTTATGTGTCCATCCATCCTTTCTCATGGTTATTGGCATAGTGACAAGTGCTAGCCCCCAGCCCCAAGTGATATTTTTCTAGTTTTCCCTTCCCCTGATTATTTCATTTCTCATCTCCCCTTCTCAGTCACATAGGAAGAGAGGGTAGGGTGGATGAATCTGCCTTAACTCTGTCCATGGACACCCCAGACCTAATTATGCTTTTGCAGTTTGTGTATGTGGGTATGTATGGGGGGGCTTAAGTTTAAAATAACCAACAAGGAATCGCTTCATTGACACATTTATGATGTCTGTGCTTCCTGTACAAAAGGCCACTCCTTCATTGATTGGAGCACTCCTAATATTTTGCAATTATCTCAGAGGGTAAGTCTTTAGCATCACCCCTTCGCCGTATCGTGTGAACATCGTTACTGAGTGACAGCAAATTTTGTTCACAAAGGGTTTGTTTGCTGAGGCAGTATTATTCTGAATGTGCCGAGCAGATGTTTAACGAGTATATCTGCTGATATTGCACTGTCTAGAAGCTCTTAAAAGGACATGGGATTGTAGGAAATAGTTCTGTTGTTTCCAAAACAGAAAATACAGCCCTTTTTACTTTGCAACAAAGACGCCAGGAAATGGTTGATGAGTAGAGATCAGATGTTGAAACACAAGAGATTTTGCTATTGAAAACATTTGCAAGAGCTGTACATGATGCTGTAAGATTCAACTGTTTGTACTTAATATAGTGCATGAACATTAACTAATAATTATTTTCAGTGAAAAGTTGTCAGTCTTCCTCCACATAATAGGACAAATACAAGCTAGAGCGACAAAAGAATTGCAGGCAAAGCAATGATTTTGAAATCACAGCATAAAGTTACGAGTTAAAAATACATGTCATTATAATTTCTGCTTTCTGAGGTAGCCTGGAAAACTAATCATTTTGCTTGTTAGAACAACTGGAGTGTTATCATATACATTAAGCTAAAAACAGTAGTTAATTTTGTCAGCTGCAGAGTAACGGGTGAAGGCACTGAGGTAAATGGACAGTGTACCGTGGCGGTCAAATTGCAGTCCTTTTCGGAAGTAGATTTAGCAAATGGGAAGCGCTACGATGGATGTCAACACTGAGTTACATGCAAAATAGGCAGAATATTTGTAAGATATGACAGTTTGCTCCATTGCTCGATATTTGGCTCAATTTCAATAGGATACTTTAAAATAGGATTTTTGCCCTGATTTTTAGCCTTTGCCTCCTTGTGAGGAGCTGGAGCATGGTGGCTAAGTGGTTAAGAAGCTGGCCTTGTCACCCAGAAAGTTGGCAGCCTGAGTTTGAGACCCGGGCACCATGTTAATGGGTGAGCTCCCCTTGTCTGCCTAGCTCCTGCCAACCTAGCAGTTCGAAAGCATGTAAAAATACAAGTAGACAAATAGGTGCCACCTAAGATGGGTCTTCGGACAAACACTGGCTCTATCGGCTGTGAATCAGAGATGAGCACTGCCCCCTAGAGTTGGACACAACTGCCAGAGAAACCTTGACCTTTCTTGTTAGGGAAACTATTCTTTACCAGTCTTTAAATTATATAAATGGTGACCTATTGATATTGGACCAAGACAGTTTTCAGATATTCAAAGATTACATACAGTAGTGGGTCTACAGTGGGTACCTATTCTTCTTTCATTGTTTTGTGGCACATGTACATTTGTTGATTCACATGACTGACATCTTGAATTGCGGTTAGTGAATACATCATTTCCAAATCATGTATCAGTAAATCACATTTTTTACATGCATTGAATTGTACATACAAGATTCCAAATAAAGCCATTGTTGGCTCAGAGAATTAACACAAGATTGGAAACAAGTCTTAAAACATGTATTTTTCTCAGATTGTCTTAGCGTCCCTAGCTCTTTTGGCTAGGATCTTGTTGCCAGGTCCCATCAGTATCTTAGTAACAAGGAGTTTTTTTAAAAACAATATAATGCCTACATCTCCTGTTCTTACATTCATTATTAAAGCGTCATGGAAAATCATACTGTATCTCCTAAATTTCCAGAAGCACTAAATGTTCAAAACAGATATCTTAGTCAGCACTGCCATGTTCATTATTGAGTAACGTTTGACTCAGAGGAAAATATAACTCATAGAATTAGAAGGTTGGAAGGCACTTTGGAAATCTTCTAATCCAACCTCCTGTCCAGTGCAGGAATCCTCATACCCATGAATTTTGTCACTGTATCAGAGTTATTTGTTCTTGTGCATTGGCACAGTAGCCCATATAGCATTCCCTTCACTCTTGCACAAACTGCACTGTTTACCTCCTCCGCTCCAAGAGTCAGCATAACTGTGATGTGCCACTACACTACCATGAGCACTACCCAGGTCCTACTAGTCATCAGGTGCATGATTCCCATCAAGTCAGTCAATCATTTCATTGTGGTGTCAGACTTGTACAAGGGATCTATGTCCACAAGGAATCTGAAAGGACCTATAAAACACTCTAGCTCAAAAAACCAGTAAATTCAATTTAACACAAAATTAACATAAATCTGTAAAACAGCCTGACTGAAGGAAACAGAAACAAATTCCAATCTATGTCTCAGCTAGAAGGCTTCTGGGAGTTGAAGTCCACACATCTTAAAGATGCCATGTTTAAAAAACACTCTTCTTTATTAAAATACTTTCCATCTTGCTCTTATTCCTCCATTATGCCCTTCTTGCTGAAGCTGGACTTCAGAACATCCATTGTATGATTTGAAAATCTGGCCCTCTGGTTGCTAGGTCTCAGCTTCCTCAAGCATCTTCTGTTTTGTCTTCTTGTATTTCTGGTTGCCTGATTTTTATTTAGTTTTTGAATCCGTATTTAGACATTGTTAATGAGAGAGACATTCTGTATGCCTGCTTCTACTGTCTCTGAGAGCAATGGCCCCTGTAAAACATTTCTGTAGAATCTGAAACTTTTACTTCTCGAGACAATATATAACAAGGGGAAGTATGAATCTCTTTGACTCAAATTTCTAGTCCTAGAATTAGCTATCTAAATAGATCTCCAGCAACTCAAGATTCCCATTGTTAGTTCTGCTTGGTTCTAACAAATCTCACAATAGAGACCCTTGCAGGTAGAGCTCATTTTCTATATATATCTTCAAGCACAACACACACTGTGTTACTACTTCCTTTACTTCCCAAAAACAGGGTTGCTGCCTCTATGGCCCTCCAGACCCAGAAAAATATGTATTTTTTATCCTTTATGCTTGGACCCTTCAGCTGTATTTCGTCCATGAAAATCCATGATGCTTCAAAAAGAAAATGTAGTTTGTTATGACAAGGTAAAAGTTTACACAATTTAAAAGCAAATAAAATTATAACGAGAACGCACATACATTCTCTGAGACGTATGTGTCGATGTTGAACTCCAATTCTACTTTTGACTCAAATTTTGATACTAGTTTGTCCAACCACTAATATTTGACTAAAAGAGTGTTGAAATACATTCCTTAGAGCCAACAAGCTTCTTAAAAGAAATGCAGTCCCACTGCTGCTTTTCCATTTCACCTGTGTGAATTTGAGGAAAGGTGTCTATATTTTTTTATTTTACCTTTCCAATTACCCACCAGGCAAGAGCACAAAACTATCTTTTCCAATTACCAAGCAAGCAAGAACACTGAACTATCATGTTGAAATAAACACCAGTGTGCACAGTTGACAGCCTCAGGATAAGTTCATGACTGAAACAGCACAGAAGAATAATTATATCTTTGCTCTGCAGAGTGTGGTCCATCTGGGTCAGAGCTGAGGTCACCAGCAGCCTGGGAGAATGTATTCACACTTAAGCTCCTCAACTTTTGCTTGGCTGGAGGTCATCCGGAAGTTCAGTTTTCTAACCACCAGGAGCAAAAATAATTTTCCCCAAAGAAATACATCCAGAGAGCAAAGTTGTATCAGGAAGCACCTGGGCAATTGAAGGGACAACAGCTCATTTAGAAACTCACTACTTCACCAAAACAAAACCAATTATAAAAGGGAAACAGTAAAGGTAAGGGCATTCCAGAAGTTAAAGTAAAGGGATAATAACAGAGGTAAGTGCACAGGGACCATTGTACAAATTATTTTTTGCTTTGAATTAGCTTATGTTTCTTCTTTAGCTCTACGTTTGGTTTCCTATCAGTAGGGTACGCACAGACCAGGTTGATGTCTGAAAGCAAACACAGCAATTTGTTTAGACACAGAAGCCTCCTGATTTGATTGAGGATCAGGAATTATTCTTAGTTCAGAAATCCAAATTTGCTTATCCAACTTAGTTCTATCTACATATCTATCTTGCATCAAAATCAAAAGTCACCTACAACTATCACTGGATGCAGAAAAATGACTTAAATTTAAAATTCTCAGGCCTGGATGAAATTGTTGTAGATAATAATACCTTGCAATGGGATAAGTCATAACTTATAGGGAGGCCCTAAATATCAGATAGATTAATTGATATTTGGCTTTTAATTGCAAAATTTAAGAAAAAATATTCTTTCCTGGCAGAAATGGATAAAATTGCAGGCAGAGCTGATCATCCTGAGAGTGTCAACTTACCAATTTTCATATGAACAGACCCAGAAGTATTTTTATACAAGAATACTAGTCCGATTTGGAGGTTTCCAACAAAGGATGCAGTTTTCTCTGTAGTATTTTATTTGGCAAGCAATTGTTAGGGAAAGTTGATGCAGAAAGTAGGTAACTTTTGCTAGGACAAAACATTAACTAAGGTGATATGCTGAAATGCATTCTTGGAGTGGAAAGGTACATGTGCTTTCTCTCCCTTTATGCATGCATGTTTATTTGGACATTTGTTAGATTTTGTTTTACAATAAAGGCTTATTTTAGAAAGATAAAGTGCTGCTCTGATCTTGTCAGTCCAATTGCTGGGAGTGAACTGAAATATCATGCCTGGAATATATGACAGCCTGGTTACTGGATCTAATACACTTGTAAGCATAGTAATGATGCCACATTTTAGCAGGGAAGTTCCTTGCCTTTCTTGTGAAGCTTATCATAATGCTAAAAAATGAAAAAGAGAGAAACACAAGAACAAAGATATCAGAAAGCCTGGAAAAGCAACAGCTATGGCAGCAGAGAGAGGATGAAGACAACAAGGCTAGTTCCTTTTTCTGCTACCAGGGAGGCATAAAAAAATACATACTTTCCCTATAGGCATGAATGTTACAGTGTGTTACATGTTTGTTACTCTACCAAAACAGAAAAGGAAGGTGAAAGTTGTGGTAGAGCATTAATGTATATCAGGCTCAAGTGTATCTTAAAGTTATGGTCTAGTAGTCCCCAAATTACTCTTGTTCCATTTATGTTACGCTTATTATTTCAGCTTAGCACCAAGAGACCAAAGATTCCTTGGTGTTTACAATATCAGGGAGACTACTCTATGCTGGTTTCTGGAAAACTAGAATTTTTACACTGAGAGTAGTTTTGTTCCCCCTAAGAGAGGAGGGGGAATCTGTATCTACTCTAAGTTGCACCATCCAGAAATATTAGATATGAGACATGGGCTTGGCTAAGGGTTGAACCAGTAGCAACCTTGTCTTAATCTTTTTTAGCCTCTTTCATGGAGTTTGCCTCATACAAATTGGTTTTATTCAAACTATAGATTGTAACTTATAGTATATCCTATATATTTACAAGGGTATTTATGCATCTGTTTGAGAAGTGATTACACAGTAAGGGGAAGTGGTCAAGCAAGGCATTAGTCTGGATTCTCTACATACGCACAAATGCACAAGGTCCAGCCCTCCCTGATTGCCATTGATCTTTATCTTACATCCTCAGGTGCATGACCATTAGTTGAGCATATTCTTATAAATAGGCTGGAACAATAAATCAGTTAATTTAAACTTTGATACCT
>JANHZU010000995.1:261884-282738 GCA_032468055.1 Acrochordus granulatus
TAATTGAATGACTCTTGAGTTGTTTAACAGAAGACATCTTAGCTTTCTTTCATTCCCCAACCCATGGCTTCTTTTCTATTCCCATGAAATCCATGTACATACTTTACAAGCCTTCCTGAACAAGCTTGCATCAAACTCTCACCAAGCTCTTAACACAATTTGAATACGAAAGAGATACTGAATAAAAAGCTTTAATCTCTTGTCAGCTTTTCTTTTCTTTTCTTCACCTCCCTCTCTTCCACAAATTTTCTATATGTAAGGGAACGCTATCTGGGTAAAGAACGTTAGTGTAAGGCTCCAGAAAAACAACCGATATGAAAAAAACTGAAAAGCCAGAGTGTGGAGCTTTTCGGTAGCAGTTTAAGCTATATTTGTGGAAGGATACCTAAGTGCATGCTTTTCATTTTGGGCTTGCAGGTGAAATATTAGAAGGGAGAAAGGGAGTGCCCTTTAGCAAAATGATTCAATCAACAAGTGAGCTAAAGCAGTATCCAGTGTGTTCTGCGCCTCAAATACTTTGGGCCTTTTTCTTGAGTTACTACTGGAGCTGCTTTGAAAGGCCTTTCTGTTCTCGGGTCTCTTGTCAGTTTGAATGCCAGGAAATGAGTCCCTTTTGTGAGATTAATTAATTGCAGGAGCTGATCGGCCCCAGTCCAATCACCATGCAACCGAGCTGTAATTGCTACTTTGCGGAAAGGAACGAAAAAGTTTTGGTTGCAGTTTAAGAAGAGGGTTTAAGGGAAGGTCTTTGAACTAAAGGTCTCAGTGCACTGGATTAAGGCAAGCTGCAAGGAGGCCTTTGAAGTTGGCTAAGAGGTTTTGGAGGAGAAAAAAGTTGGGTGGCAAATGGGAGTTGGCAGCATCAAAAGGCCCAGCGTTCTCCCCCATTTTCCCCTCCTCACCTGCTTGCCCTCAGAACATGAAGGAGGCTGAAAGCATCATTTTCGTGAACAATCATTTTAACGAGACTGTTTTTGTTAAATTGTACTGTGGAAGTCTTCTAGGGAAGAGTCATGGACAGTTATCTGGACACAACTTGATTAAACATGCAAATGGGTATTGGACAACTTGGATCACACAAAATTCAGAAATAAATAACCTAGTTGCAGATGGAATACCTATCAAACCAAGGTTTGAAGTTTGATTTATTCTTCCTTCTCTTCAGGCACCTATTTGTTTGCTCTAACTATCTAATATTTTTCTAGGGTTTATTAGTTAGCAATGTCTCAAGTTTGTTACCCAAGTTCTGATGATTTGTAATGAAATGAAATTCAACCAGATTAGTTAAGTATAGGTGGGCTCAGAGGATTTAAATCTATAAGCAAGTTTTTTTTCCAGAAATCAAGACTTTATGTATTTTTCCTTTTTTACAGTTAAATTCCCTCCCCTTGCCCCAATTGCTAAACTCTTTTTTAATTAAAGAAATTGGATAAATAAAAATAAATATATCAATAGAAGCATATGGTTCTCGTAAAAATGGACTATAAGAATGAAATAATATAAGCTACATAAATATTGGAAGCCCTCAAACAAATATTGATTTTGAGTATTGAAACTAAATAACATGAGGTTGTTAAACTTTGAGAATTAATAGGATCTGGTGATTATTGGGTAGAACTAAATTATACAGTGCAGATATTTATATTATACTGTGTGTTTTCAAGTACCTGAATTCATCTAAAGAAGCAAAACAGTGAGCATCATACAACTTGCTGAATTCCTATTTTTCAGGGCAACCCAGCCAATAGTGAAAAACTCAATATTTTATACAGCCAAACAATGCACAGAACTCACTGTCACATCCTTTTTCGAATCTCAAACAGGAAAATTGACTATCCTTTCTGCATACCAGGTCAGATCCAGATATCTTTATGTACAGACCAATTGACAATTTAACCATCTATGCCTAAAATAATGCCAATTTACATTAAGGGCATTTCATAAAATTAAATTCAAATGATTCCAATAGGTGTATTGAGTAATTTTATATCTCTTGAATCATATCAAAAGAACGATTCTGTGGATAGTCAGATTATATGTGCTTGTGTTTCTCTGTGTTAGATGAAACCTTCACTGAAGGAATGAAGGTACAACTAAAGGTAAAATAAATCCAGCCTGGTTTCTTTATACTCAGCATGCAGCCTTTGTCACGGCACAGATGGCAGCAGTGAACCAGATCCACCGGCATTCATCCTTCTTGGCTGAAAAAAGTTTGTACATTGACTACAAACTACTTAATGTTCTTGTACATACAAGATCAACCTCAACTGGGGAAATTACTTTAAACATATATACCTGCACTAGGAACTACTAAGTTATATCAATAAACTTATGCTGTAAAAATATGCATCTAAAATCAGCACAACAATTACACATCTATTGGATTTATGACAAGATTTACTTGGCAGGAAGCAAAAAAGATAAGAGTATTGCAGACAAAATTACTGGAATAGAGTTCTGCTTGGTATGTAAGTTGGTATTCCCATTAGGGTAGATTCTATAGTCTGCCTGTTTTGCCAAGTATTTTTAAAATTTAAACCTGTTTGTTTTGTTTTTAGCATTACTGGTCACACTGGAGGTTTTAAATCCATCATGGCTCCAGAAAATGTTTTACTTAAGATGAAGGTTCTACGCTGTAAGACCTGTGAACCAGATGTGACAGCCTTTGGAGGAAAAAAAAAGGCTAAATTTCCAAGGGTTTGGGAAAGAGTTGACATTGTGGGACTCTGCTATTCTCCTTTGAGGGGAGATCAGGATGCTCTTTCCTACAAATTTTACCTAATTTTTACCTCTAGCGTATAGCATATTTCTGCTCGGAACTTTTCCGTTGTATGATTAGCTTTTTTCCAAGTTGGCACTTTCTCTGTGGCCTTACAAAAGCTATCATTTCAATATATTGAGAGAGCACCAAGCTGAGAAGGCTGCTATAATTTTTCAGGTTTTATAACGCAGTAAAGGAGGCTCTGTTTTGATTCAAGGTTGGTAATTTTTTGCCTCCAATATTTTCTCAGAAATAGTACACTCTAGGATTTTTTTAAGCAAGTTGATTTTCTGTGACCCTCAGTACAGTGTAGAGACTGGTAGTTCACAGGTTGTAATTTTAAAAGGAAAGGGGAGAACAAAGTTGCTTTCTCACCACAACCAATTCTCTTGTTTAAATGAGGAAAAAAAATTGTTTTGCTTCCATGAATGGGATGAAATTAAATTAAAGTTTAGAACACCAAACAGAGATTCTTCCATTTAAGCTTACCCTAACATCTGGACTGAGGTTTCAAGAACTGACCTATATAGATTTTGACACATTATCACTATATTTGTGATGCTACATTCGCATATTTGCTTATTTTTTTTCCTAGCAGAACATGGGATCATCATATTCGATTTATTTGCTTCTAGTCCCTTTTATTTTCTCATATTTTTTAACATTTTATTCACTTCTTCAATTATATGCATTTTAAAATAGTCGTTACACAGATTTCTATCTAGAGTTCATGTTATAAAGCAAATTAAGAAGGTGCAATGCATACAGGGATCCAACAAAATAACAACTAAATATTTGCTTAACCATTAAAGACTACAGATGTGTAAGTATGAGTTGATTAAAGTCTGTTTCATCAAATATTAGAATGTAGGACTGAGAAAGGAGGATTTACCTAAAGTATATGAAACAAAAAGAATAATGGATGATAATGAAAGAAGAAATAAACAAGCTCAGTACCAGTTCTTAAACTTAAGTACAGAACAAATGAACAGACTTGTTTTCTGTTTCATTCCACCAAACTAGATTGGTGTAGTAGTTGTATTTTCTGATTTAGCCTGATGTAGTTGGCTAATCGGTTTTTGGTCGGTTTTTACTCACCAATTTTTGTGCATTCCATCATGAATGATTCATGTTTTAAAAAAACGTTTGAAAGCAGGAGAAAGTGTATTTGTCACAGTTATCCAGCCCTAAAACTATATAAAGAAACAACTGTTTTGATAAATGATGACTGAACCACTTCACTCCAAATAAAGAGCACCTAATTTAAGCAAAAGCCAGCCTCCCAAAGCATCTACAACTGTCATATAAATAATTGATCCAAAGCTAATATAAATATATTAACTATTGTATAAATCAGAGTTTTTCAAACTTGGCAACATTACAATGTTCAGTGGGGAAATTCAGGAGTTGATGTCCACACATCTTAACATTGCCAGATTTGAAAAAAAAACATTGGTATACATTAATCAACAGATGGATTTGTATGCATATAACAAAGGTCTCTAGTATTTCAAAGATTTCATTTCTTTTAAAATATGTCATCTTATACAACTGCTCATATGATAAAGCTGACAAAATTGGACAGCTTGGAAAACGTGCATCCAGTCTGAAATCAGGACAAATAAGCTCTACAAAGTAAAATCAACAGGCTTCCTTGTTGTCTTTCAAGTACATTATAACAGCCCATGAATTCTGGGAACTCAGAGTCATTCTGATATGTTTGGTATAATAGATGGTGCCAAACAATGGAATCAGATAACCATTCCTCTTTATATTTTTTTCCTGATCCTAAATTCAGTAAAGCTATTATATAGCTCATTCACCAATATATTTTCTAGTACAGCAGATGGTGATCTTATTCAATATTGTATTTACTAGGGATCTGTGAGCAAAATTTATCTAGTCAAATCCAAAGTATTAAATTCAGATTTTTTTTGTGCCTAGTTCCCCCTAATCCTCTGTAACTTGCTGGACTTCCAACAATCCATGACATCCTACTTGTCAGGAATTACAATATAAAGTAAGCCATGAGATCATCTGGTATGTCTAGCCAGGTTTCACATGTAGCAGACAGCAAATTGTTTGCCTGGTACAGGCATTTGCTTCCAAAGAGATCAACCACATTGGTCTCCAGGACAGTTTAAAAATTCAAATGTTCTTCCAATATTCTTACTTCTTCTTGGCTAATATAGTTGTGTATATGTTATGTGGTCTTTTTGTACTTTTGGGAATGCCTCATTACCTATTATCACAGTGCTTGATTGTGAGTGGCTTCATAGCAGCACCCACCAAGTGTCAGATAGAAAATGCAGTGCTATACAAGAAAGGGTTATTCGCTGGTTGCCGATTTAATGCTTCTTGCTTCTGTTTAGGCATGTTAAGGCTATCAGTGTTGTCAGAATGTAATACCGTAAGTCATTTTTACTTAGGCTACCATTTTGGGTTGAAGAACAATCTTGAATGTAATTTAAACTGCTATTCTGCACTGCTGCACCATTTTGTGACAAGAGGAATATAATTTATATTTCCGTAGCCTAAGTTAATATTAAGCTTGGAGAGTACTTCAGAGTCTTTTACATTGTTTGTAAACAAAGATATGGATTCATTGGAAGCCCCAGATACAGGTTTTTACTGGAATGAAGCATAGTGAAGCCTACTTATTAAGATGCATTCCTCTTCCCAAGATACCTTAGCTAAACCCAACTGTTAATCTTCCAGAGCAGAAGAATAACAGTAACAATGCACTAATTTATACTATATATTGTCTTCCATAATGTGTCTGATGAGAAGTCTTTTGCTTCTCTTTCCATCATTGCACTACAGAAGCAAGATACAATATATGCACTAGCCACTAGGGTCAGATTTGAAATATACCAAGAGTTGATTCAATGGAGAGGAGAAGGATAACAAAACTTTCACCTACCCCTCTGGAGTTGAATAATACAACTTAGCTGAAGTAAATTAAATAAAGGCTCCATAATTGAGTGTCTCCAGTTTTGTGGCCTTATAACACTGATAAAATTATTATTGTGATAATTTCTTCTAGTTGTTTAAATGATAACATTCCTTTGCTGGATTGTTTTCACAATTAAAATGTTGCTCTCTACTGCCTTGCTCAATCCTTAATGCATTTTATAAATTAAAAGACAACAGTCAGAATGAAGCATCTTTGAATTCACCGGAATACATTTTTTTTCCAAATAAGTGTCTATAGGAACAATAAAGTACAGCAAATATGTTTATATCTATCTCATTGTGCATCAACATTCAGCTGTCTTCTGGCATTTAAGAAGACAGCTATCTAATAATTACACTTCCCTTTTAATTTTCATCTTCCAACCAACTGGATACAATCACTTCACTTATTAAATAGAAAGATGGTGGGATGGGAGGAGAATTGACCCTTTATTTATTAATCATCTTTATTATTCTACCTGGATGATGCTATTCATTCAATCACGTCCAATTCTCAGCAATTCTATGGACCAACTCTCTCCACAGTTTCGAATCATATCTGGCTTTCAGTTGTTTTATGCTCTGACTGGTATCAGCTTTGGTGGCATCTTGCTACCATTTTTTTAGTGGTCTTTTACAACTGACCAGTCTGATAATCACTGCCTTTTCCAATGCTTTGATCATATGATATGGCCAAAATAAGTAAGGTGGAATATAGTGATTTTTGCCTTCCAGCAATATGTCTGGTTTTATATACTCCAGTACTTGTTGTTTTTCACTTTTGCTATCCAAGGAATGCACAGGGGGTTTCTCCAGCACCACAGCTGGTACAAGTCAATTTTCTTCCTGTCTAGTTTTTACATAGTCCAATTTTTGCAACTGTAGGGAGCTATGAGAAACACGACAGTGTGGACTAATCTGCATTTAGCTGCCAGGTTGATGTCCTTACTTTTCCATACTCAATTCATGCTCATCATTGCTGTGTGACCCAGTGTGACCGATGCTTTATTTCTAGACTGCATGCACTGCTTTGATCAATCTGCAATCCTATGAAAGTGAATTCTTGCATTTATTCAATTTCTTCACCATGAATTGTTATTTTGACATTTCCATTCCTCGCGGTGTTCATGAGCTTTGTCTTTTTGACATTCAGGAAGAGGCTAAATTTCTCACTTTCTTTCTTAATCCTTTTGATCAGATGCTTCAGGCCTTCTCTGATTTCTGAAAGGAAAGTTGTGTCATCAGCATATCAAAGATTGTTGATGTTTTTTCTTCCAATCTTGACCTGATTTTTTAATTTTTCAAAAAAATATTAAATTCCAGCTTTCTCATGATCACTTTGGCATACAGGTTAAATAAGAAAGGTGAGAGAATGCAGCCTTGCTCACTCCTTTCTCTGCTTTGAACCATCAGTGCTCTATATGCTATCTGCATAATGGTTTCCTGATTTGCATAAAGACACTGCTTCCATTTCATCAAATGGGTTGGCACTCCCAAGTCTTCTAGGGTTCTCCACAGCTTGTCATGATCAACACAATTGAAGGCTTTCTTGTCATCAATAAATCCGATATAGATGTTCTTTTGATATTCTTGAGATATAGATGTTCTTTTGATATTCTTGAGATTGTCCATGATCTTATGTAAATTTGCAATGTGGTTGTGAATGTCACAATCCCTTCTGAAGCCAGCTAGAACATCTGGTAATTCCCTTTTGATTATCAGCACCAGTTGTTGTATGATCTTAAGAAAAATCTTGCTAACATTACCAATTGATGGTAATTGGAACAATCCTTGGAGTCACCCTTTTTTGACAATAGATTGAACACTGATTGTTGGCAGTCCTAGGCCATGTGTTTGTTTCCCAAATTTTTCTGGCAGAAGGCTGTGATGGTTGTGAGTGAGTGGGATAGGCCTCAGAAATTCTGCAAGGATGGTATCAACACCTGGATCCTTGTTACTTGGCACTGTGTTCATTGCCTACAGAACTTCTATTTGAAGGGTGTTTGGTTCTATTTCTGCATCCCTTTCCTCACTATCTTGAGGAAGCTGAGTCTCTTTGTTGCTGGCATACAGCTCTTTTGCATATTCTTGACACCTTGTTGGTCAGACAATTCTTTCCCTTGTTTGTTTTTGATTATGCTTACATGAGTATAAGCAATGTTTGAATGCTTTTGATTTGAGCAAATGCATTCCTGGTGTGATCCTTCATGCAGTCCTCTTCAGCTGCTTACAGTCCTGGTCCCAATAAAATCTGTTGTCTTTTCTTGCTGCTCTTTGGAAATATGCATTCAGTCTCCTTGCTTCTTCCCGTTTGCTGCTGCTTTTCTTTCTTGGCTATTCTGATGGTATCATCTGAGAGGCACTTTTTATTGTTATTATTATTATATTTAAAAGCAGCTGTGCTCTTGGATGAGGATCAGGATGAGGAGAGGAGGAGGAGGAGGAATCTGCTTTGGTATTTTCCAAGCAGTTTGATTACAGGTGTGATGTACCCAGCCTTCTTAGTTGTCTGAGAAAGGGAATTTTTCTCTGCAAGACTGTTCTAGCAGAGACGCTGACCAGTTCTTTTTATTAACAATTTCTTCCTCCTCCCAAGAGATGTTTTAATGAGCCCCTCCGACATGGCCAAAGGCAAGAAGTGTCTTCTGGGCCACTGGGGTGAGGAGCCAGAGCTTAACCTACTAGACAAACAATAATTAAAACAGTATTTTCCCTCCAATTCATCTCAATGCTTTAACAAGTTTCCTTTTTTGATTCCCAATAAGCTGCGTGATGTTAGGTCTATCACATTAGATATATGTAGGAAATGGAAATGTATGGCTTAAAATAAATGAACTTAGAATGCTAATTAGGTGAAGGCAATAGGCATACAGTGAGTGATTGATCTGGGGAAAATCGAGAAATCTGCTTTCTGTTTACATTGAGGACAAGAAATGAATTTTGATTGCAAGTAGGCAAGCAGTTTGAGCCAGAAAGTATTTGAGTGCGAGACTGTTGTTTAAAAAAAGCAATTTAAATAAGAAATAATGTAGTCACATAATCTACATACATATACATGTTTACAGTGTTGTATGCTGTGATGATTATGTAATCGGATATCCGGGTGGAAGCCTTGAAACCACTGTATTTTAAAGGCTGATAATTTTCAAGAAGGAAGTATTAACTGAAAAGTCTGCTTTGACTGAATAGTTTATCTTTAGTAAGTAATAATAGCAAACCAACCATAATAATAATATTGCCAATGCCTTCTGCATCTTATTTTTTCAGCTTATACCATCCTGAGTTTGGACATATGGCTTTTTTATTTTTAAGCTAGAAGCACATATACCCAGTGACACATTAGAGACAGACGTCTCATGTAGGATTACAGGAAAGAGGGAAAGACATTGATAAAAAGGTGAGTGTGAAAAAGCAATAAACATATTGAGTTTTAAAAAGTGTCTTGAGCCAACCCGAAAGCTCTTTAGCGATGGGAAGAGGGCATCAATCATGTCTCTGGGCACATTAAGCTGTTACATATTACAGCCATCTCATTTTAAGTGGTGTAAGGCTCATCTCATTTGCATATGTTGTCTTACAATCTGGCTGCAGGCCTGTCTCCACTGTGAATAAGGTGGCTGTGCAAGGCGGCTTGGTGTTGGCATAAAGGATGTGTCAGAATCAAGCTGCTCCACTAATCAGCTTTGCTGGGACAAATACATGATAGTCTATGTGAAGCAATTGAGATAACAGTAATGCAGCATCCATTGGAATCGTGTGTGTGTGTGTGTGTGTGTGTATGCACACCCATATACTGTATATAGAAAGAAGGGGGATAGTATATTTTTCAGGTGCGCATGTGTGTATCTCTCTGAAGGTTTTAAACCACCTTCTAATCCTTCCTGGAAAATACTGCAGTGATGTTCTACTGACCTCTAAAGGCAGTTGCTTTGAGTTGTTGCGTTTTTGTTAAGGCTTAAGGCTTTTTGCCACACATATCATTAACGTTTTTATGGACTCATGAACAGGAATTCTGTGACTTTGCTTCATCTGACTTTTTAAAAAAATATATTTTGCTGAGTATCTATGATTGTTGCTGTTGGTACTACTGCTTCTATTATTGCCATTTAAATGCCAATTGATAAACGTTCTCTCCAGCCTCTATTGCTTGCACCATTTCTTTTCAATGTGGATTTATCCATGTTGTCCTGTATCAAGACAGTATGCACATCAAGAAGGACAACATCTTGTTTGCCTGATTTTCATTCCTGGGTCAGATATTTGTAATTTGAATCGTGTCCTGTAGTTTCTTTCTAAATTTCGTTCCTCTAAACAGCTGTGAAACATTATCTTCTCCTGAAATTCCTGCCATGGGCTAAGCAGGCTATAAAGCCCTCCCCTAGAAGGAAAAGCAGGAGCTCATGGTGGGCAAAACATCATAGACCTGAGGTGAAATGGGCAAGGAAGGAAGGAAGGAAGGAAGGAAGGAAGGAAGGAAGGAAGGAAGGAAGGAAGGAAGGAAGGGCCTTTGAAAAGGTTATACAGCACAATGCCTGATCAGTTCAGAGGGGAACTGTACGATGTAATTTTATTTATGAATGCAACATTGGTGTCAGTCAATACCGCTCTGTTCTCAGATATTTGATTAAAGCCCAGCATTATAATAATATCCTATAACTATCTTTCCTGTCACCACCATCAGCACTAGCATGACAGTTGCTAAATACAACAGAAACCACTTTTGCCTTCCTTTTCTGATTTGTTATAACCATTACTACGGTGTGAGAACATTGGCGTATGTGTGTATGTGTGCATGGGTGTGCCTGCCTCATTGATCACTGAAGACAAAAATCACAAATATACCCTGGAATTCATGCCATAAAACGAAATCGGTTATGTGGATGGTTGATTTGTGCTGTTGTTCCTCACATGAGGTCAGGAAGAACTTTTTTGGTTTCTCTTTAAGAATGATGGAAAGACGCTGATTTGAAATGAGGGTTGCAAGGGAGGTAAGGTGCCCCCCTCCCCCAGAAAGAGCACACTGAAAGACCTCGACCATTGAATAGTTGGAAGATAATCACCAAACGGTAGAAAAGGTCCCTGCCTACATATACCACCCTGTCTCTGGCATTAATCCAGGCTTTGGGCGAATCTGAAATTTCCTAAAGATGTATTAGTGTCTTATACACATGTGCTCCTATGCACTCATAATCCTTTTTACTGGCTTCTTAGTTGGATGCTTTGTATTTAAATTTCCCTTCTGACCAAGTAAATCCCTTTAGATGAAGTGACAGCAGCTTTTCAGCACCCATAGCTCGGTGACAGCTGGTGTACAAGCTCTGAAAGGACGGCAGAGTGCTCCTCGCTAGCTTTCTTCAAGGCCAGCGTCAACCACCAACTGAGCGATTTGTTCGTTCCTCCTTTAAGCAACAGTCAGCTGAAGAGGCTCATATTATATAGCGAAGTAATACAATAGCTATCAATATAAACAATATCTGCACTCCTGGCTTTCAGCCGTGTTTTTAATTAGCTACTGAATTATGTGAACCTAGTACGTTTTCATTAAAACCCAGTGTAACCCTTTATTAACACTCTGTGAAGGACAGTAAGTCCGTTGTAGCCTGCATTTGGCCATGGTCATTTATTCAATCTTTGCTTGAAAGGCGTAACCATCAGGAGTTTTTGAAAGAGGAGACCAGCGGTTAAAACACTGTGTTTAGAGGCCACAGGGGGAAAAATATTCTATTTTTTCTCCATCCTCTCTCCATGTGAAATGTATCTCTTGAACATTCAGTGACTAATGTATTCTGTTCTTTCAGCCTAGATTTGGTAGTTTGTTTGGTTTTTGTTTTTGGAAACGAGCAAGTTTTGTATAAGGAAGAGAAAGTTTTTTCTGGCAATCTGCATGAAAAAGCCATCACTAAAAGCAAATTATTTTAGTGGCGGGTTATTCAAGAAATCGAGGTTTCCCGGAGCCATTGTTTCTTGTAAGGAATTGCCAATGGCTGCATGAATAAACAGACGAGCCCCTTTTTGATAATTCTCAGTATTTAATCCAACACAATCACTCTGTTTTTAAAATGAAAAAATCACATTGTTCGAATGTTAACTTATTACCTGTTTTGGATTCCTAGATTATGCAGGAGTTGATGGTGCTAGGAAAGTCATGCATTTAAATCATGGGTAAGGTCTATGAGATGAACCATATCAGTTAATGCTTCTTTGTGTAAATTATCATAATTGATCCCAGCATGTACACTTACACATACACAAAAATTTATGCCAACATATTTGAGTGATATCAGTAATCTTTCTAAATGATCTAAATGATTTTAGCTAATCTTTAATCTAATTTTTAATAAGCGGATCATTTCATAGCAGCAGTATAACATCTGTTTATTATATTTTTAAAAAATGATATCTTCTTTTACTATATTTTTCTGAAGGTAGAATGTTTTTTACAGTAATAGAATTTCAGTGGCACAGAAACATCACCAATTGATAATCCAAAATTAAATATTTAACACCCTAATCTCAAACCTACAAATCCCACCAAAATTCGTAGTACTACCTAATATTAGGGAAAAAAGTGTCCAAACGTGCATCCTGCAAGAATCTAAATATATATGAATACAAGATCATTTTAAAAAAATATTTATTTACCTTACTTTATGTTTTTTTAAAAAACGATGTATTGCCATGTTTATTGTTTTAAACTTTTTTTTTTTTGCTGTTTGCTGCCCAGAGTCACTTCTTCTGAGATGGGTAGTCATACAAATTTGGAAAATTAACAAATAAAAAGCTTATAATAAACATCTGTTTAAAGGATGTATATAAAGAGTAATCACCAGTGATTTGGTCAGTGGTGACCAAAGGAAGTCTTTACATAAAACTTTGTTTTTTTCTTCACATACTCTACATTATGGGGATAATAATATTAATAATTAATAATCATTCCATGATTATTATAAGCAAGCCCTAGTAAGATAAGTAATAAGCTCAAAACATTCTATAAAATATATTATTTTGGTGTTGTTATTATTCCTGTATCATTTCTATTTTCCGTCTATATCACTGTGAGTTTGACCTGGAATTTTCAATAGTATACAATATACTTCTTATTGTCAGGTTTGGCATAATTTCTAGACAATTCACACTGACAATATTGGGCTTTTAATAATGCCAAGTAGTGCCTAAAATGCTCTTGCTGCTGATGCTTCTTTTTTCCTCCTATACTTCAAAAATTAGCAACACCTGTCCTATTCCAGATGTTTGAAAGGGAAGCAGAATCTAATTCAAGATGTTGCCTCAGTTCTGTATCTATTTCTTTTTCCTTGCTTTGCTGGGATTTACAGAAACACTCCCTTAACACATTCTCTCCCATTTCTGAGACTACAAACACACATGCACTAGCATTTTGATTTAAATTTATTTGGGTGGGAGGCAAGATTAGCTCAGACAATCCATGTTTTCTTAACTAATATAAGATACAATCTTGTCCAAGGTGTTACTCAGAATAGAATGTAGATTTCTGTATTTATTATTCCTGAATACAGGTATGGAAATATAAGTGAACAGAAGTTATAGCCAAAATTGGAAGGGCATGATCCAGGTATGAATCCTTAAAAGCTCAAATATTGTCCGCATCGTAGTTAAGGATATAAACATTATGATAAATTTTAGGAAGTGTTAAAATCTAATAAATAAGAGTTTCTACAACTGGCTTTAAGGAGTTGACTGTTAGTTGCATAACTCTACTGTGTAGATACAGTAACATTACTGCAGATCTGTAAATACAGAAAAACATAAGAACAGGACAACTTCTGAAGAGATATTGCACATGTACACTCCAGCACATCCCAATACACAAAATAATCTTTCATTTGAATCCATCATAATTGAGAAATTTAATTTTTATTCAGTGCAGACACTGACATTTTATCCTTTGTGCTTGTGGTAGTGAACATCTTTGCAATTTCATACATGCATACATACACACCACTTTTTTCAAAAATAGTAAAAAAATCAAGAAAGTATTAAAAAAAATAGGGCATACCTGTATGTTTGGTGTCTGTTTACATTTTCTGTAATGCAGTCATTAAGCACACAACGTAGACTTAAAGGATGTCAAAATTGACAAGCACACTATGATTGATGATGCTGTGCTAGACTAATTCTTACCAGGTGCAGTGTGATGTGAATTCAAATGTAGCTTAGAGAGCTTATTTGTATTAGTAAAGTTATGCTTTTTCAAAGTTCTCTGACTTCTTTACCTATTAAATCCATCTTTTAATCCAAAGTGTGTTCTCCCCTTCCATTAGCAATAAGATCTGTGAAAAGGGACCCCCCAGCTCCTTTCCAACCTTACAACTAATCCTCCCCCGTATGTAGTGATTTGTTAAATAGCCGTTTGTCCAACTGCAAGCAAGCACTGGCTGAGTCGAAAGTAACACTCAGATTGCACATTCTAATATTGTCACCACTTAATTTTCTCTACACAGGCACAATTGGGGTTCAGGTGAAGAAAAAGTACAGTACTATAGAATTAAGTCATACATGTGTGTGTTTTTTTTCTTTTTCTTTTTTTGCCTTTTCTCTGATTTTAGCAGTTTTAGGTGCTAGTTTAATTTTGAAAATCTGTACATGACACAGTTAGGAAACATATTTCTTTGGAAAATGTAACTTAACATGTTTGTGGATTTTTTTAAAATAACACTGCACTTTTATTAACAGTTATTCATTAAAACAGATCCACAGCTCTGTTATACATCCTCTCTATTTATACTCCTCTAAACATCTTCAGAGTACTCCAGAGAGTTGGACGGCTCTCTAGAGCAGATTCTAACCACATCTGAGCTATTTACATTTTCTGCAATGTAATACCAGACAGCTACGTCAGTGAGCTGATTTAGCTTCATGTATACATATTTCACTGACTACAGATTTCAGTGACTAGACAGCATTGTGATGTCATTTAGTGCATTAATTCATTTGCTTAGGTCCCCCATGCAATCAGGAAACGTCCTCCTGCTGGACTCTAAGCTGCACTACTTCTTGATGTCATTAATTAGCTGAATCTGATTGGCTATGCACAATTGAGATAAAGCCCTACCATTAAGATGCCCAACCAACAAAATGATTAATGACTGGCAGAGACTGGCTATGTGAATTATCCAGAGAAGGAGGGAAAATATTTATTGAAAATAGTGGTGAAATAGCAGCAGCTCAGAGAGATAAGGGACAGAACAGGATTGTTTAAAATATTAAACAATGAATAAATACTTTTCAGGAAATATGTACATTCTACAGGAATAACTATTTGACTATTTGACAATTGATAAACTGGTATTAATGAATACTTCATGAAGCTCTAGTGTCATAAATAAGAACAAGTCCCTGTATGTTATTCAGTGAAATTAATGATTAAAGTCATGGCTGCATGTTGCATTTCTTGGCACCACAACTTTAGGCAACCACTTTGATTGAATTAAAGTCCATGAACCCTTGCCATTTATAAGGAGTTCTTTTCCCCATTAACAAAAAATCAACTTTTCCCAAGTCAATCTGAATTTTTAAATCAGCAGCAGCAATGCTTAAGAGGGTCGTTCCTTGTAAAATACAGTATGTGTATCTCAGATCCATGGCAACAGCAATGCTTATAACATTCCTATTTGCTTTTTGAAAGTGGCTTGTTTTCCCTGTGCCAGCAAGAAACAGAGAAGCAGAAGAGGCAAGAACAAACCTTCTTTAACGAATAATCTAAAATGAAAGAGAAAGATCCTAGGACCAAAAGAATAAGAAGTTGGAACTGGACTTGAGGGCTTCTTTACAAGAAGGCCAGGAAGAAATAAAGATGTCAAAACCAAGTTTCAAAAAGAAAAAATGTTTCCAAATACTATGAAAAAAATAAAGACCCTCTATTAAGTACAAAAAAACATTGTTTTCCTGGACTTTTTTAACACAAAATGTTTCACTTGGCTATCAGTGGATTAAAATTTAGAAAAATGCTAGTGTTGTATTTCAATATTCTGTTTTGCAATATGTCCCAACAGTCCCTACTTATTATATCATTCTCTAAATTTTTCTAGTATTTCCATAAAAATCCATATTCTATGTTATTACTATATTGGTCACTAGAAAATCACAATGCAAGCAAGTAAAATCACCAAGGCTTCATCCCTTGGCCTACTAATTTCAATAAGGAAAGTATAACTTTAGAACTCAAGGACCACGTATGGCCTCTTAAGGTTTTGGATACAGCCAGGGGTGCCTACAGATTATAACTGAAAAGAAGTGACAATGGCAGCCACAACTATACAATTAAAGCTCTGCCATTTTGTTTGTTTGTAACAAGCATCTTGAATTTTCTCCTTAAGGGGTTAAAACTTGGTTTTGCAGCTTCAAGTGGGTAACCCAAATGAGGACACAGCTGTGGGAGTGGCTAGTGTGTTGAGAGCCCCTCCCTTTGCGTTTTTAATCAATTTTAACATTATTTGTTCTTGCCTCTTTTTATATTTAGATTTTAAATTAAGTTTTGTATTGTTTTGTAGAGGGCATGGGGGCTTAGTGGTTAAAATGCTGGGCTTATCAGCCAGAAGGTTGATGGCCTAAGTGTGAGATCCAGGTGCCAGTCACATAATGGAGTGTGAGCATCCATTATTCACCCCAGCTCCTGCCAACCTAGCAGTTCAAAAGCAGGCAAATTGTAAATAGATAATAGGTACAACCTAAATTGGTGGAAGGTAACAGCATTCCATGGTCCTCTCCATATAGCTATGCTGGCCACATGACCACTAAAGTGTCTTTGGACAACACTGGCTCTTCGACTATGAAATGGAGATAAGTAACACCCCTTAGGGAGTTGGCCATGAATGGCAGGGACACCTTTATCTTTTTTTACTTTATTGTTTTTTTAGATTTTACCATTTTATTGTACACTCACCATCACTCTGAGGCAGATGGGTGGTTTAAAAATATGATAAATTGCGTCCAAATACCTGCTGGAAATCTGTGCAGCATGCAAAATAGAAATGTTACATGGACACTTCGACTAAAGTGTACCCATGTCTACCGGTGCCTCTGTATTCTGGAACAGCTGAAGCTTGATTGGTCTTCAATATCAGTTCTACTTGAATGGCCAATCGCAGCTCTCAGGTTACTATTTGAGAGGCAGAGATGTACAATTAAGTATCATCAGCACACTGGTGATACTCCTTCCATGCCACCAGATAATCTGTTCCAAAGGTTTCATGTAAACCTTAAGCAAAAGCAAGAAGAAGATATTATTTGATGATATTCAGTTGAACTGATGTGATGCTAAGAATTAAAGGAGTAATTTTCTGCATAAAGCACCCATGGTGGAAATAAATTTTTCAAGTCTTTTTGAGATGATAGGAACCTGGTCCAACAGTAGGAAACAAATGAAGTCATCCCAGAACAAGTGAACAGACTTATGAAGGTAAAGCTATGGAAAGGACATCAAAAGAGTATGTGGGCTCTGGAGCTGTTCCCATTCAGTCATAAGGCTGAGTCATTTTTTCTCCACAAGCGCAGAAGGCAAAGCATTAAATGAACAAAAGCTCCACAATGGGACAACTAAAATCAAATAGTAATTTGCTGATGTGAATGTCTCCCATTTATATACTTCCCATATGCACTGTATGTGAAAGCCTGATTGCTGGATTGTAGCTCTACTTCTACCTCTAATTCAAACTTTAGGTCCATGGCCAGAACAGCTTTACTTGAGAAACCACACTGGTCTAAGTCATTCTCATTTCTAGCTTTCCACAAAGGGAACTGTTATGAAAAAGATGCTGGCATTCAGAGAATCTCTAGAGAAATAGAATTTGATCTGGAAGTAACGTTGGCATATGTGGATCCTGAATTCCAAGTTAATTCTGCTAGTTTCTAAATGAAATGCTATGTTTAAAATGCAGTAAGGTACTTGTAATAGTGCTTTGGGAAATCTGGACTGGAGAAAATCTAAGGAATTTAAGTTATTGTATGCCTGACATATAATATCTAGAAATAGATATAGCTTGGAAAAGTGTCATTACAATATGTACATTCTTGCCTTCTACGGTATGAAAGAAGCCCAAGTATTAAAGTATGGCCTTAATGTTATTAGCCTGATCAGAAATAGATTTAATTTGTGCCAGATTTACAAAAACTATAATACTGTGCCAATATTTGAAAGATGGAACCTGGTCTACAGTATTGTTTATCTGCCACTAGTATTTGCAGCATCTTGGGGGGGTTGGGGGGGACATATTTTGCTTTTGAAATAGTGTATTGTTAGCTTTTTTTCATAGAATAGTCTACAAGGACCTGTAGTTTTTTCCTGAGGCCATCCTAAGTTAGACAGAGAGAGCATCGCTGTCTCATCAATGTAAAGAAGCACAGCCAGTTAGCTATTAAACATTAGATTTTTTTGTTATTATTATAATTTCAAGAAAAAAGGAAACCACATAATGCAGATAGAAATACACATTTAAATCATATAGGAAATATAGGAAGAAACTAACAAAAAGCATAAGCAATAATATATGGGTGGATGACTAACATATCTCTAATTGCCAGCAGATCTAAAGCATCATGTGGTTAATCTATTCCAATACTATTAACAAGGGGATGGAATTCTGCCTGGGTTAAAGTGATATTTATTCAAACATAGATTTTAAAAAATGGGAGGGGCAGAATACAACTCTGTTTCGCTCCTGTATGGATTCTACAGAAAGATAGCTACTGATATCACATCTAACTCATTTGTCTTAACTGTATGTTTATGCAGCATTCTAATCAGGCAAAGTAACTTCCAATAGACAGAAATGAAGCAGCTTCCAAACCAATCATTCCTTAAGATTGGAGTGAAAGGTTGACAATTGAAGGCCACATAAAAGAATGGGAATAAGTGTGCCTCTGTTTCTCTACTTGAAACTGTAAAATAGCACATTGTATGATCATTGACTTAACCCCCTATAGTCCACTTAATCATTAGATGGATATTCTACCATTCCAGCCAATTCAAAATTGCGCACATAGCGTCCTGGGAACTCTTAGGAAACAAATGGGATGATAACTAGGGGAGTTCATGCTGTTGCCTTTATTGAAAGTGGGACAGTGATAGAACAATCCCAGTCTTTAGGCACCGGGAATGTGCTACTAATATGTATATATACAAAGCAAAAGAGGGACTCATAAATCAACATTACTTTTTAATAAGTTGGTATGTATCACTATATCATTAGGCCCCTCATAAGTGTCCCACCATTGCAGTCATTGTCTCCTGCTTCATTTAATACAGAGAGCCTAAATCTTCAGGTGATACATAATAGATGCCATCCTGCTGTCTTAACTTCCTGATGCTTGGAATGCTAGACTTTACAGTGCTTGTCAGAACCTGCTGTTTAGTATTCTAGGTCTCACTTCCAGAACAACTAAACCAGCACCTTTTGCAGAGAGAGGAGTAATAACAAAACCAAACCAAACCAAATACCACTCCTGTTCCTCATCAAATCCATCCAAGGAACAGAAAGCTTCTTTAGATTAACCCAAATACTAAATTATATATCTGGGTGTTTGCAGTTAGGCCTTTAAAGGGGAAATAGGGCTAAGGTAGAATTTTACTATTAGCACCCTGTCTGCTGTTAAAATCCCCTATCACTACGAGACCAGCATTTGAATAGCATCAGAGGAATCAGGACAAAATAGTTCTCCAATTTATCTGATTCAACATTTATTATGGAAAGGAACCTGCAAGGAGGCCTCTAGTTAAAATATCACATTGGCTAAGGTGATTCTTGAGGCTAATACCATGTGGTCCTCTTCTGATGGAAATAGGAGACTGTTCAGCTGACTTTCAGTGAGAATGGAATATGAAACCTTTGGGTGGTGTTTGGGAAAAAGAGGACCCAAATTGCAATACATCCAATAGAAATTTATTAGAATAAATTATGTGGTAGAAGTTTCCCATGGGATCCTCAGCAAGGTCAGTTTGAAAGCTGTGACCAGTACTGGTTTGTCTGGAGCTATGATTTGTGGCTAAAAGAGATACATCCCATGGGTAAAGAAACTTCAGCATTTGGTGAAATGTCTAAAGACTGGTTTAGATTAATTAGTGAGACCAATTTATGAGAAGGAAGAAAAGGATCTGACAGGTGGCAGTGGTATGTCATCTGTGCTACCACACTCTGCCGCCACAGATGCTTCTTCTGGCTATAGCAAGTCTCTTGTTAGCATAATTGTGGGAAGAACTCATTTACACAGATAGTCCTCACCTGACAACCAGAATTTCCATTGCTAAGTAAGATGGTTGCTCAGTGAGTCATGCCTAAATGTATGACTTTTTTGCCACGATTGCTATGTGAATCACTGCAATTGTTATGTGTATCATGAGAGTATAGAATATCTGGCTTCCTCCATTGACTTTGCTTGTCAGAAGACAGCTGAGGAAGTCACAAATAGCAATCACATGACCCCAGGACCAAAACCACTGTAAATACAAGCCGGTTGCCAAGTGCCAGAATTTTGGTAACCTGATTGTGGCGATGCTGTGATGCTTCTAAGTGCGAAGACCAGTTGTAAGTCACTTTTTTCAGTGCCATTGTAACTTCAAACAGTGATTAAACGGTTGTAAATCAAAAACTACCTGTACCATTAACTGGTGTTTTCTTATCTTTCAAGGGTACCAATTGAAAAAAGCAAACAACATATTAGCAACTTGTTAAATAAGGCCATTTGAACTATTTCTCAGAATCGCTGGTGTCCATCAAAAAGTCAGAATGATCTTTAATTGATGAAAAGTCCATGTCTTTGGAGTCCGATGATTTGTGTCCTTGATTGCCATTTTGTCCTCTGGATAACGCTATATATACCAAAACAACCAGATACAGGGAAAGTTTTTTCTCTCCCATGCCATCATTCAGCTGCATATTTGGGTCCTGCTATATGACAGGACACAAAGTGCAAAGAATTCTAAATTAACCCAGAAGTACTGTCTAAGGTGTGTATTTATTTAGCCACTGTTTGAAGTTACAATGGCACTGAAAAAAAGTGATCTACTTATCAATAGATTGTGGTTCTCATTCCACACTTTACTATATTCCTTTTCTACTGGCTGCATACTTTGGATGCACACTTTACTGTTGAATACATAATTTC
>JANHZU010000995.1:291663-302485 GCA_032468055.1 Acrochordus granulatus
GAGAAATTGTACAAAGGATCAACCCATCTTTGCAACTGAGGGACTCCATGGACAAGGCCAGCATGCAATTATACACACTACAGCTGAGCTATGGCCTTTTTATGGCTTTTCACTGTATGAAAAGAGCTCTGAAACTTACATCTCAAAAATCATTCAGATTATGCATCAACTGCTTTCAGAACAGTCTGGCCTATATATTTCAGGGGAAAAAAACATAAAGTTTTCCCCTTTCAGTTGTGTTCAACTCCAGGGAGCAGTGCTCATTTTTGTTTCATGCCCCAAGAGCCAGCAATGTCTGAAGATGTTTCCATGGTCATGTGGCCAGCATGACTATATGCTGAGGTGCATGGAACCACCTTCTCACCTTCCCACCAATTTAGGCGGTTCCTATTTATCCATTTACATTTTTACATACTTTCGAACTATCAGGTTGTCACTATTTTTATCACAATTTTGAGCATGCTCCTTAAGTAGAAATAAAGCAGAGGCTTGTGAAGACATCCTATTGGAAGCCTTCTTTATGACTGATTAATTCTGCTATATTTGTGCAGATGTGATTTGGCTCCCATGCACTTGATTAATTTCTTCTTGCAGCACTGAGACCATCCCTTCACAGAATGTTAGTATGCCTTGGCATGTAATTTTGGAATTACTGTCCTATGTGGTGTGCAGTCATATCATAATATTGTTTATGACACAGCTCCATGCTTCATAAATTATATTAAATAAACAATTAAAAATAATATGATAGTGTAAATAGATCATGAATTATACAGTAAGGACATTGAGAGCTCTTACATCTTTTATCAGGTGATTTAATTAAAATCAGACAGAAAAATGCCTTGCTATGCAAAGAAAGCATAGATAGACATATTACTAGATGACCATCAAGCATTCAAAACCAGCAAAATATCAGCTTCATGCTACAGTTTGACCTCTTCACAAATACAGGGAAGAAAGTTCAGGGTTTACTGAATTGCTAATAAAAATGGTTTGGATGGGACTGAAGGCTTTTATGCTTCTGAAATCATCTGTTGAACAGTTAAGCTTCCCTTGAAAATATCTAATATTAAGAATGAAGAGATCAAGAGAAGGAAAATTGCACACTGGGATGGAATTGATGGTTTTATTCCCTTTACCTTCCAAACCCCAACAGGGGATCATCCTCAGAAGGAGCAAAATAACCACACACCATACCAGAATACAAGTTGAATAACATAAAACTTAGTTTTCTCCACATATAGATGCATCGCAAATGAAAATATATACCTAATCCTAGGACCAATTTACCAAGCTGGCTATCTCCTCTAAGAGGGAAGAGTAGGTTACTGACTTTCCTTTCTGTTACCAAGGTATATTACAAAGTCCACTTTGAAAAATGATCTAGATAACATCCTCCTTCTTTATCTCCTTTGAGAGGGAATAAGTGTGCAAAATAAACCCCTCTGAAAACCAGCTGTCCTTGCAGAGCAGGCTTTGCAATAATTTTGACTAGGATGTATCATTATGACCAAAAATTATGTAACACTTGAGAGACAGTTTGGCCTAGTGATTAAGGTAAAGGAGTCTCTGCAGGTTTTACTCTGCTAGCCTGATAGCCATAGGGGGCAGTGCTCATCTCCATTTAAGGATCATTGAGCCAGCACTTGTCTAAAGACGTTTCTGCTGTCATGTGACCAGCATAACATCATGGAGTGCTGTTACCTTCCCACTGAAGTGGTACCTATTTACCTCCTTGCATTTGCATGCTTTTGACCTGCTAGGTTAGCAGGAGCTAGGGCAAGGATGGGAGCTCAGCCCATTGTGCAACACAAGTCTCAAACTTGGGCCAGTTGGCTTTCCAACCAGCAAGCCCAGCATCTTAATCAGTAGTTAAGGTGCTGGCCTAGGAACCAGGTGAGTGTGAATTCTGGTCCTGCCTTAGACATGAAAGCCAACTGGATGATTTTGGCGCAGTCATTCTCTCTCAGCCCAAGCCATCTCTCAGAGTTGTTGTGAGGAAAATAGGAGAACGAAGGAGTATTCTGTATGTTTGTTGCCTTAAGTTACTTTTAAAATAATAAAGATGAGATAGAAATCTAATAAATAAATAAATAATTCACCAGGCTCTTAACAATAGAAGAAAGAAGCAAGGAAGCATGAAGATGTGGATAAGTTAAGTGATTGGTGGACAGTCATCAGAAGCTTATATGTATTCCCAGGCCTTTATGGGTATCCTAGATTCCCCTTATCACTACATCACACACATTATCTGTTTCCCAGAACTATTTCCTTTTTTTAATGTGAGGTATGCTAACAGTTGGCATACCAAGGTTGTTTTGGAAGAGACCCTCTTGTACTTTAAAACAGTTGTATCCAATTTAAAAAAATAAGTCTTATATTCTAGCTAAGAAGCAAGATTTCAAATACTCCAAATAAAACATGATCATGTTAAGTCTTGAAACAATATATATGTATATGAATACATATGTCTATGAATATGTGTGTGTGTGTGTATGTAAAATCTTGTTCAAAAACAAGATTTTTGGAGATACTTTCGAAAGTATCTCCAAGAAACAACTTTAGAGCTATAGAAGAATCAGGTTGTTGAAGGGGGATTGTCCCTGCCCTAGCTGTAAGGACAATCTGGGTGAATGCATTACACTAACTAGAACTGCTGATCCTAATCATGCAACTTAATCAATGGATACTTGGCAGGACTTAGTGCAATAAATCATCTTCAACTTGGCAGCAGATCACTTAGAAGAAATATGGGCTATATGAATAATGTGCTGTTAATTTTATTTCCTGAGAAGGCTTCATTGGACACAACCGTATAACAGTCCCTGTATGTATCTAAGTGTGTAGGGTGCGTGTGTGTGTTAAGGTTGGTTAACCCTGAGGACATAGTTGAAAATAAGAGAGAGATAAGAACATGTAAGAAATATTGTGCATAGGATTGGAAATCTCTAAATACAGAGACAAATGGGTAAAAAGTCAAAACCTTTAATATGATTCATCATTATTTAATAACTTTGCTAATTTGATTACGTTTTTTGAAAGTTTCTGCTTTACAGAATCACTTTTTTTCCTGCTAAGGATTTTACCCAGAGTTCTTTCATCCTTACTGGACCTGCTGTGGAATGGAATTGCTTGTTTTCATGTGGAAAAAATTGTTCACCCAAGTGGCCTTCCTGAGAGCTCACCATGCTTTGCCTTCTCCTGACACGTATCCATACAAGTGATTGCAACGGCTTTTCTCTTGCCTTCTGTTGCCTCCCCAAGATTATTTTTATTATTTTATTACTATATTATTCCATATTATCTTTTCTGTTCAAATCACAGGGATCTCCTCAACTGCATTCAACTAAACATGGTTGCAGCTGTACTCATGTAAATAGAGAAGAAGATAAATTAGAGGATAGCATATGGTGCTGTTATCCTTTGTCTTATCTGGGAATAGTCTACTGTTCATAGTGAAATTTCTCTGTTACCATGAATACTCCTATTCATGAATACTCCTACTCCTGCTTTCTCATTCTTGGCTCAGATAGCATCTGAGAATTTCCTTGTTTTATCACTCCTTCCACTATGTGAAGGAGTTTAATATTAAAAATTAGAACAGTTTAATATGAAGACACTGCTTTTTCAAGATGTCAGCTTTGTTAAATATTGCAATATTTGCATAATTAAAATATCTTAGTTTTGGGCAGGCTACCTAATTGTAGTCAAATGCTAATTGTTGATGTAAGAAATGTAGTTAATGTACTATGTTAGCCATTAATGATAGTCAAGTCAGCCAAACTCTTATATGAGTTCAAGATTTGATGCTCAGAAACAATATTTAGATTTGACTTTGGGATCTGATATTTAATTCTAGTAAGCAGTCAATCCAGAACAATTCATGAGTTGATTTGATAAAAGTTTGATCATCGGCTATAATAGGAAAAGAACAATGTATCTATGTTTGCTTCACTTTTTAGAAGAATGAAAAGAAACACAACACCAGGGGTAGTAACACTTAAAGGCTATTAATTTTGCAAAGTTTCAAACAGGTGCTTTTAAGAGTAACTACCATATAATTTAGAAATCTTTCTCCATTGTTAATGCAGAAATGATAGGGATAAGAAATTGTCCAGCACAATCAATGCTTTCAGAAAAGTGAAAGAGTAAACACAAAAGTATAAGATGTTTTTACAAATTTGTAAGTACCTACTAAAAATTGCAGAGTCCACAATTGTCTTGATTTTTCTGGTCTAGTAGCTTGTTCCCTCACTTGCCAAGGTTAGGCTCTTGCAGGAATGGTGCTTGTGCGATGCTTGTATGAGAAAACCAAAATATTGCTGCATGTAATGCACGATGATATTAGAAAACAGCCTTCCATCAGGATTATCAGTACTTTCCAACTAAAATCATGCAGTGGCTCATTTTTATTAGAATGTATTCCTCCAAGCATTGGGGATAATAAATACACATTCTAAAACTGTAAGCATATCTGGGAATATTTGAATCTTAAGGAACAAATAAGGCATTGTTGAGTACTTATTTATAGCCAGCTGAAATCAGGCTTGCAAAAGTGAAGTACCATTTAGAGGCAAGGCCAGGGGAGGGATTAATATCAGTGTCCAATAAATATCATCAGCAAGTCTCTTAGTTGCCTTGTCAAGAAACAGAAGCTTTCAAAAAGCTGCCCTGCATAGCCCAGGTACAAAAAGGTGAAATTAATCATTCCTGATTGAGAAGACTATAAGTATTTCTGTTTATTTTTCTGTTTATTCATATTGTTCCTAGTGCTATTACTACTGTTATTCAATCTCTCTCTTTCTCAAATGATAATGTGCTCTCCAGAATTGTAGGTTGCTCAGACCAATCTGGAGGACATTCACTCTGCTCCTTCCTCCCCACTTACTCTTTTCATTCTGACAGCTACATTGATGAAGACCTCAGAAAAAAAAATAGCAGAGCCCCAGACACTTTGATGGCCTTTCCACTGTGTAATTATACTTACTCTTGATAACACTAAAGACATGCCTTATTGGTAATGGCATGGGCTGCCTTCCTTTTCAGCGCGAGATGGATTGTTTCTGCAGGCCGTGATGGCCTTCAAATTATCTGAGCACCGAAAAGAGAACAGAGTGAATTTTATTTTAACTCATTTTATTTCTAAATTTATTTCCCAGTAGCTAGAAGGTGATGACTGCCCCAGCAGTCAAGTCAATTGTTATCTGTGGGACTTGATTATGTTTAGACCCAGTCTCTCATTTTGAGCAAGACACAGTTAATGAGGAGAGAAATGAAAAGTGCATTGAGTCACAGTGTGTTTGTGGTAATTTGTGACACATTCACTCTACTCAGTTCTTTGTTTATTCCTCTTCCCTCTCCCCATTCTCCTCCCGTTCTGAGTTCTGTAAAAAAAAAAGTGGGGGGAGCAGATAAGTGAATTCAGTGGTAGACAGTTAAGGATGTTAAAAGTAATGAATCTATATCTCTCTGGCTTTTCTCCATTGTTGGCAGTAATTGGAGTGGTGTTCATCTATATAGTAAAATGCCAGTAAAGCCCCATCTTAACGAAACATCTTTTTTTCCCATTATTTTGCAACACATTTTTCATTGGCACCATTAGTTTTTACTTTCACTAGCAGTAACTATGTATATCAGGTTTGTCTGTCTCTGAGTGTGTGTGTGTACATGTGAGCTCTTTTCCACTTTTCTAAATAATAGTCTATTAAACAGTTCACAGTGTGTGTTCAGTAGAAATGTAAAAAAGTGATTGGATGATACTAATTAAGGAGAGATTTTGTTTCCACTTACTGCAGATCAATGGTGGGTTACATTTAAGCTGGGGTTTTGTGATGGGTTTGAGCATAAAAGAACAGCTGTGCTAAATACATATTTCCAGGAATATAGGTAAGTCAAATAAATCTCTTCCTTTTTTCCCTTGGAAATACAGTTAAACAGAAGTAATCAGCTGATTAAAGAAAATAACTGTGTAATAAGTGCTGGCAAGTTGGGCACATCGTCAATTATTCAATCAAGGTGGGTCAAATTTAAAATCATAATTCTTAAATAGTGTGAATGACATTTTCATTTCATGTAATACATATCCTCTGTTGCATTTATTTTTTGCAAGTGAGATGTCCAGTCCATGGTGGAACTAGTCTGTATGTTAATTCCCTTTTCCAATTCTATTGCTAACAGTCAGATTTAGAAAGTCCCAGGCACATCTGGAAGGTGGCAATTCTGTCACCTATGCACTAAGACAAAGGTTACTGCAATAATGAAACATTCAAAACAGCTTTCAAAGATTGATTGCGATTAATCCAGAAGAAGCATCTGGAAAAAGGAAACTGCTTAAACATTTCTTCTAGGTATGTTATGATTTCTCAACAGAATATACACCTAAAAGTTTGGGATTCCTCTATTACTTAAGGCAGATCTTCTTCCTTGATGGCAAGTCCTAAACTTTATTAGGTACCTAATCCTTATGAATCCAAGTCTGCATCAAGGAATACAGTTGAAATATGAATTATATTCCTGTCATACATTGGGCAGAGTTTTGTTATATTTGAATGTCAGGGTAATGTTGTATTATGAAAAATATCTAGGCAACCATTGTATATTTTAAATCACTTTTTCCATTTTAAAACTAATAACTGATATTCAATTCTTGAAGCAGAAATCTTGTGAAATGCAGCAAAATGCTGAAAATCATTCAGATCAGTTAGGATGAATTTGGATTTTACTGACTCTTATTCATGACCATCTGAGAAATGGGCTGAGCACCTTTCAAGCACTTTAATGACTTTGGAATCACATGATTAGAGACTAACAATCTGTACTCCGGAGTGGTAGGTATCTTAAATAAATCTTTAAAACTAAAAATTACTGTAATAAAATTACAATAATTTGTAATTCAAATTATTGAATTATTATTCATTTAACATCAAATTATCTTAAAGATTATTAACTGAATTTTGCCATTGATGGTTAGGAAAATTGTCATCATGATGTCCATTTCTTGCCAAGAAATCAAAGAAACATATCCTTTCTAGACTCAACAGAACTTTGTGAGATGTATTGGACCAAGTGATTACAACTTTCATCTTGTGAACTTTCAGTTAATTAGCTGGCAACTTGAAAGTGGATCCCATCAGTAGAATGTGCAGGTAATTCTAAATTAACTCTGTTTCAGTCCTGCTTACGTTCACATTCTATCAGGCATAAAAGACCAGCTCCATGCAATAGGATTCAAACTAACAGATTTATTTCATCTTGCACATTTACAAGAATCTGCCCAACTAGCAGTTGAACATCTGTGGCTGGAAGATAAGATCCAAATGTCATCAGGAGGGGTTGGATCTATTATGCTTGTGGTTACATAGAAATTTGAGGCTGATCCTATACTTGACATCTCATCCAGGCTCAGGCTCTTTTCCCACACATTCAGTCAACTGTTTTAGCACATTTTCTTAAGTATTCCCAAATCTTTCATTTCATGCTTTCATATCTTCATTTTGTATTATGCACCCATAATTCATGACTTTTGAATTCACTTATTCCTACAATCCTAGTATAGCTTCAAAACTGATACAATTTTTTGAAAACTATACAGTTTGATACAGAAATACTGTATGCACTTTTGTCATTTATAAATTATTCTATGAGCCACCCAGAGTCACTCAATGGAGAGATGGGTAGCATACAAATTTATTAAATAAATAAATAATTTTGTGAATATGTGTATAGAGAATGCTTATGATGATGTTAAGAGTATGTTGGTTGAGGATATTTTTAATAAAATGGATTAAAATATATTTTTTAAAAAAAGAATATTTGAACAGTCTGTTACAAATTTGTAGTTTAAGCATAAGTCTATGTTTATTACACAGGGCAAAGAAATTTGTAACAGTAGAAACTCATAGTTGATAAAACCACTGATGGTTTTTATGTGAAAGATACAAGGCTGAGAATAGGTGGCAAATATGGACCAACTTTTTTTTAGCATTGTTAGGAGTACATCTTGGGGGGAAATGAACATGGAAGAAAAGAAAATAATGAAAGAAGAATCACTAAAGGAAGATAAAAGATGAATCCTATATGAAAAAAGTATTAGTAGATAGATATATCTTTCAATAGAATGAATGGAAAAGCACATTGAAGAAATTCTACGCTTGGAACCTCCTGAAAAGAATAATGTTATACAGAATTAATGAAAGTATGAAAAAGGATGTTTGGTGGAATGATAAAGTGAAAGAGACTGTGGAAAAGGAACAAATACATCTATGAGAATGACTGCTGAAAATTATGACGATGTAAGAAAGATGCTGTATAACATGCAGAGAAAAAATAACAGTTAAAAAGAATGTTTGGTCAAGCAGACCAAAGAATTCTTAAAATTAAAAGGGGGAAATAAAATTCAGAGCCAGACAATTAAAATAATGTCATAATCTTTCCCCTTTATAAAAACATAGCAAAAATAAGTGCAAAATATATAGCAGTATTAGTTCATTAAATGTACATAGAAAAGTGATGGGCAGAAGTTTGGTAGAAAAGATATGAGAGGTAACAATGAGCAAACTTTGAGAAATACAGTATGACCTTAGAGATCCTTGGGACAGGAATAGCATAGACAATATTGTTGCTTTTCAGACAGTCAGTGAGAAAGGTATGAATGGGAGAAAGAAAATCCATCGTAGGTTTGTTGATTTAGAAAAAGTGTATGATAAAGTGAGGAGAGAAATATTTATTATTAAAGACTTTTATGATTATGGGCTACAACATTATTTATAAAATGATAAGAGCAGTATATGATGGAAGTAAAACATGAGTGAGAATAGAATACTTCAGAAATGGTTCAGCAATAATCAGGGAGTAAAACAAAGATCATCTTCATTTTTAATTAATTTGTGAATACATGTATAAAAAATGCTTGTGATGATGTTAAGAGTATGTTGGTTGAGGATGTGAAAGTAGGTATACTATTGTATGCAGACAATGTCATGTTAGTTGAAAACCAAAATAATTTCCATCAAAAGGTGGAATGAGGTGTGTGGATCTGAAAGGTGATATATCAAAAACACATGTGGTTATATTTTATAGGAAAAGTGAACTAAATTATTATCTATTATACATACAAACGTTGGAAGAATGTTTATTAAAGATGAAAAATGGATTATGACATTTTAAGATGTGCAAATGTTGGTGGAATACTGGAAAGAGTATGATGTGCTGGAAGGAAGGAGTGTTTGTCTAATGACTATATAAAAACAAGAATCTAATTTGTTTTCTTATATTTAAGTGAGACTTGGGCAATGTAGAAGAAAATTCCTAAAATCTAACATAACCAGAAATAGATCCATTTATCTATAGTTCATTTGAATACTCTCTATATACCTTGATACAAGAAAAAAAAGTTTAGGTCTGAAATACATTTCGACAAGTAGACATCATAGAAACCTATGCTCAAGATATCCTCTAACAGGAAAAGATTCTATGTCTCTTAATTAGAGAACACCATTAAAAAAACAACCAATTTTTACAACATGTAGTAATATTTCTGTATATTTTGGAGCTTTTGCAGATGTTCTAGGAAACTCGCAAAAAAAAGAATGAGCTTCTGTGATCCATCTGTAGCATCAATAATGAACTAATGAAAGAAAATCTTAATTATATTGCTTTTCAAACATACAAGGTAGACGGATTTTTAATAGGTTCATAAAGGTTCTTTGTAACAGTAACTTTGTTACTTAGTAGCTCCTCATATGCAGTTTTCTGAAAATATGTCTAATAACTTATTGAGTCTAACCACTATTTTCTTTGTAATTTCCATGAGGATTTTTTTATTAATGACAAATCCATTACAAATTAATTAACCTATTTCAATATAGATCTCTACATATCCAGTCTTGATATATGCTTTTTATTTAGAATAAAATGACATTGGACTTTCTAATTGGCTGTCAGCAGTCCTATAAACACACAAAGTAATCCACCTCCATTCAACTTATTAAAAGAAAGTAAATTCATTATCTATGAACATTTTGATACTAAAATCTTTCGTGTGCAACACTGGGCTACAACTGTGGATCTGATGTATATATTCCAGTTCAGCTGGAGTTGCAGGCAACAAGGTGATGAATGGGAATGATTCTAGATAATTTCCAATTGGTACTTGTGAATAATGCATTCCACAGTTTCACTGGGATATAATTTTATTTATTTGTTTGCTTGCAAATAATATTAATACCTCATCTTCTGGCTTAAAATCCTCTAGTGCCATTTACGATCAAAATTAACAATTCAAATCTAAGTCAAGTATAGCTGGGAATCAATAACAAAGAACACTGTTATTACTATTTTGGAAAAGGTATGCTATATAAGTATAATAATGTGTATCACATAAAAATATTAAAATTAAGTATGAGATATCAATGAATGAAAATTAAAAGGTAATTATTAGATTTCATTTTTTAAAAACCCAACATCATTAAAAAAAATTAAGGCACAGAAGGAGGTAACCAGATTAAAACCACTACAGAATAAGAAAATAATGAGCCATCCTCCTTACATGAATGGCCTCTGTGTAAACTTTTCTGAAACATAACACTATACAAATCAGGTAATAATAGGATTGTCAAAAACAAAACTCCTTAGTCACCGTACTTCTCATGGCATCACTAGAGAATTATTAAACTAGTGCTTTCCATTGGTCCCAGATGCCTACATTGGTGCCTTACAAGAATCTCCTATGTTTGCAAAAGCACTCCATGCAAGGATATGACTGAAAGCCATAGATTAATTTTAAAAAGTTGCACCAAATCAGTTCACAGAAGTAATCCAACTT
>JANHZU010000995.1:311121-322362 GCA_032468055.1 Acrochordus granulatus
GCGGTGATGCTCATCTCCATTTCCTAGCTGAACAGCCAGCATGTACAAAGATGCTTCCATGGTCATGTGGCCAACATGACTATACACCAAGGTGTACGGACACTATTACTTTTCCCACTAAAGGTGGTACCTATTTATTTTACATGCTTCCAAACTGCTAGGTAGGCAGAAGCTAGGCAGACAATGGGAGCTCACCTTATTATGTGGCAGTTCTTGGGTCTCAACTTAAGCCACCAACCGTCCAGCTGACAATCCTAGCATTTAACTGCTCATGCCACCTCATGCCCAATTTGTCTGCTACATTTAAATGATAAAACTTGAAATCTCCTTCCTCAGTGGTATGTTCATTGACTTTGAATCCTCAAAGAACCAATTATCTGATACCTGGGCAATGCTTGACACTTGGCAAACAGTAACAGACCATATATATAATACAGAAGGCTGTCATAGAAGATAACCATAAGCTTAAATTCATTAATAAAGCTGAAGTTTTAAAAAAGTAAAGCATCAATTAATTTAAAAGAAGGAACTAAAAGTTGGTGATTCAGTAGTATTCATTAAAAGAGTATCAGAAGGAAGAGCCTCATTAGCAACATTTTAACCCTTATTTTAAATCTCAACCATATGATGCTTTGCAGGGAAGATCCTATGCAATAATCTCTGCACAGTCATCCCTGTTTATAACTGCTTTGATTAGCAACCATTTGTAGTTACAATGGTGTAAAAAAATTGCAACCAATCCTTGCATTTATGGCTGTCACAGCATCCCTGAATTCACATGATTGAGATTCATAAACTGGCAGGCATTTATGACCATCACAGGATCCTGTGGTCATGAGATCACCATTTGCATGGTTCATAACCAGCTTCTGACCAGCAGAGTCAATGGAGAAACCAGCAAAAAAAATGGTAAGTTGCATTCATGTGATGTTTCATTTAATGATTGCAGTGATTTCCTTAACAACAGAAGTACATCGCAAGTTGAGCATGGTCACATAATTTTCTCCTTAGCAACTGCAACTCTTAGTGTCGAAGTTACTGGTTCCAATTGTGGTCTGTAAGTGATGTCTACTTCTATTGTTTCATGCAGCAAATGCAATGAATGCAACACAATTTAATTTCTTTTTCACAGACATTCATGGGTGTTCTCATCCTTGCCATTGATATTTGCCATCTGGGGAAACTAAAGATTGACAAATGGTAGCCATAGGCTGTTATGCTCCTTAGGGATGAAAGTAGGTCAGTGTATTCTAATACAGTCTAATAGTAGATTGCATCAAACAGCAAATTATATAGATAGTTTTCTGAGAAAGCATGCCATTTCTTTCTTCGTTTAAATTTCTTTCTTTTTGGTCCCTTCAACTAATATGATTTATTTTCTGGAATGGTCTCCTCTATTTTTTTAACAGATAGAACAGATTGCTACAACTTACCTTTCATTTTTCCTTCATTTCAAGATGCTATGGGATTTGTTGACATTTGCTGCATGCTCTGTTGCTATTATAAACAGAAGCAACATTTTAAGCTTCAATACATTGAGAATTAAGTTGTACCAGAATGAAGAACAAATAGGAACTGGAAGAAATTTAAAAAAACAGTGATGAATAGTGCCATTTTGTATTTAACATACAATAACCTTTGTTTCAGAGAATTATTGGAAAATATCTCTGTAGGACACCCTGCCAGGACCCATAGATATTAACTGAAATTAGAATTAGATTTGATTAATGCTAATCACTATTGCACAATATAGAGCCCTGATATTAGAAACTTAGTTGTATTTGGGAACAGCTGAATTACAAACAATCAAACTGTCTCCAGAAGCACTGCTCTGTTGAGCTATTTTTAACTATTTTTTTAACCAGCAAGATATAGATTTCCCAGTTATGCTCAGTTTCTTGTGAGTTTCCAGGAAAAAAGATAAGAATGCTAAGCCTTTGCCAGGCCAAAGAAATATAAAAAATGAAGTATATAGGAAAAATAAAATAGATTACACAATGGTAAGAGGATGGGATCATCCCAACCTAGAATTCACTAACTGATTTATGACAACTGGGGAAAAGATGAAAATATCTTTTCCTTCCTGATAGTCTCTAGATAGGCTTTGAACTGGAACATCTCATAATGAAGGTTAGCACATCTGTAAGACCTGACAGACCAGCAGCCATATAAAATTCACGTTCCCTTCTGGAAGAGATAATTCTTTCATTAAACTTTTTCATCCTATTCTTTTCAGTCACATAGAACATAGTAATATAAGACCAGAAATGCTACCCATAGGTTTTAAAAATTACATCCCCGAGTTTGAGACTTTTGAGCAATATATAATTAATCAGGTCAGGACATTTCCAAGATGATTTTCCCTAATTAAGAATATTAGTCCAGAGTTTTGTCTGCCCTCCCATCTTTGGGCTGAAGCTTGAAGTGTACAATCTCTTTTTATGGGTATTTTATTGTTTTTTTAAAAATTCTTCAGATTGCACTCTTAAATAGATTATGCCTTTTTATATTAAGTTATCAGCATCAAACTAAGGCAATAAGCATACAAAATGTTATTCATTGCCAGTGTGCAATGAACATCTCTAATGATCAACATATGGTGAATGACAATAGAATATTTTGTCTAATATTTTGTTCCCATTGTCATGCATTCTAAGAAAAACAGTACATTGGAGAAAGCTTGAAATGGAATCTCTAATAATAATATGCATCAATATATTACAATATCCTAGGTTCTTGAGAAGAATGCAATGCTAATAAAGGCCAACACCAGCTAAGAAACTGGCAGTTGTGATTTCAAGTTGTTGTATATAATGATGATGATGAATCAACCAGACTGGATAGGTCTCATCAGAGGAGCCAGACAAGGAGTGTCTCTTCCATAAAAAATATGGTGAGACATACATTTCAGAAACTCATATTGTCTCGGTGGTCATACTAGGTCATGGAGTTCCTCAATATTTGGTGAAAAATGGACTATAGGACTCATGACTATTGGCTGAGTAACCAGGACCAGCAGCTGAAGAACTATTGAAAGAAAGGTATCTTAGAAATAACTGTTATTACAAATCAAGTCCAAGAAGAGGACACCTGAAAAAATGTACTAGTTCTGGAAAGAACAACATCCAAAAACAGAAATAATAGAACAGAGGCTAGAAGATCAACATTGATTTATAATAAGAAATAAAGTATTCACAGAAGCAGAATTGAAAGAAATAGAAAGCTCAATCAAGGCAAAGAAACCAAAGCCTTGCCAGAAGTAGCTCAGACTGTAGAGGCAAATCAGGGGAAGGCAGCAGCATAGATATTGAATCATTTTCTTCTCCAAATCAGTTATCCTCTCCTCTGCCTTCTCCTTAGGAAGAACAAAGCCTTCTAACTAAAAAAGAAGTAGAAGAATTAAAATGAAGAATGAGCATCTACAACAGCACAAAAGCAACAGAATAAGACTGCCCACACTGAAGCTTGATCCAAAGAAATAACTAGCATAAGTATTAAAAGATGTCAATACTATAATATCAAGTATAAGCATCAGCTCACTGCAAGAAACAAACCAACCAACATACAGCATGGCTGCAGTTATAACTGAGTACCTGGGATTCAAAATAAAGAAAAAAGGCCTAATAGTACACTATCAAAATTGAAGATCAGACTGGAAAATAAAATAAGCAAGCTAAGGTCAGATGCATGTAAGCTAGAATAGATGAAGGAAAAGAAGCTGAAGAACAAGAAGACCAAAGAATAGCTTGATCAAGAAATATCATCTATAAACAAGGAAAATTAAGGAATTACTGGAAATACTAAAGCATCAGATAACAGCTATAGCCAAGAATATCAGGTACGTATCTCAAATTACACAGTATAGGCAGAATCTCCAAGTTCAGTCAAATCAGAAATGTTTCTACCAATCCTTCAGTGGAGAGAATACATTGAACCAGTCAATATCTGACAAAGAAACAGTGAAGTTTTGTTTATACAACAAGAATGCACCTTGGCTAAAGGAGGTGGATAATAATAAAAAAAACAGGCTGAAATGAAAGAAATAATAATAACAGCAGAAATCGTGGAGAAAAGGGCAAAGAAGATCAAAAATTGGTCAGCACCAGATGAAGATGAACTGAATGGGTTTCGGCTGAAGCATCTGACTGGTCTACATCCACTCATTGCCAAACATTTTAACAAGATATTGCAAGGAGATTAAATTAAAGAGTGGCTAACATCTGACAAAACATACCTGATAATGAAATATCCAGCAAAAGGGACAGCACCAGGCAACTATAGAGCAATTAACTGCTTACCAACAACTTTCAAACTGCTAACTGGTGTAGTAGCTGATGTAATCAAACAGCATTTAGTTGAAAACAAGCTCTTTCCATCTGAGCAGAAAAGAAACTACCCAAATAGCAGAGGAACAAAAGATCAGCTGCTAATTGACAAGATGATTCTGGAAAATTGCGAGAGAAGGAAGACCAACTTGAATATGGCATCAATTGATTTCAAGAACACATCTGTCCCCCTGCCACCTTGATTGGATAATCAAGTGCCTAGAAATAACAAGAGTCAGAGAAACATCAGAATCTTTGTGCAAAGACTGATGGCACAATGGAAGACAGTTGCTGGTCAATGATGAAAGTCTGGGAGAGGTTAATATCAGGAGAGGAATCTTTCAAGATACTCATTGTCACCATTATTGTTTGTCATTGCATTGATTCCTCTGTCAACCATACTGAACAAGTCAGGCCACAGCTATCAAACATCAAATATATCTGCCAAGCTAACCCATCTCCTTTACATGGATGATCTGAAGTTGTGTGGAAAAACACAATCTGACATAGAATCGCTGCTCAACTCTGTCCATATATAGAGCCAAGATATTGCAGTGGAGTTTGGACTGGTCAAATGTGCTACCCTCTTTATCAAAAGGAGAAAAATAATGAAAATCAAAGGAGGCAAGATGCCCTATGGAAATAACATTAAGAGTCTGGATAAAGACTCTACAAATACATGGGCATCCTTCAAGCTGACAACATCAAGCACACTGAAGTCAAGAAGAAGATCAGAATTGCATACATCACAAGAATGAAGAAGATTTTAAAGTCCAAACTCAGTGGAAGAATTGCTATTGAGAAAATTAACACCTGGGCAATTCTAGTCATTACATATACAGCTGGAATATTGAACTGGATTCACTCAGAACTAAAGGCCCTTGATAGGAAGACCAGAAAATAATGACAATCAATCATGCCCTTCATCCACGCAGTGATTCTGATGGACTCTACCTACCAAGAAAAATATGTGATAGGTGAAGAGATTCACAGATAGGTGAAGAGGAAAAAAGAGCATTGGAAGAATACCTGAAGGACAGTGAAGGAGATGCAGTAAAGCTAGTATACTAGGAAGGCTTACTGAGTCTGAAACTGGCATACAAGAAAGATCAAATGAAGAAAAGAAAAAAGACATGGCAAGGCAAAGCATTTACATGGCCAGTACTTAAAGAACTAGAAGGCAAAGCAGATAATAACAAGATCTGGCAATGGCTAAGAGCAGGAAAATTGAAGAAAGAAACAGAAGGGCTAATTCTGGCTGCATAAGATCAAACATTATGAACAAATGCATACAAGGCTAGAATTTAGAAGACAACAGCAAACAGAAAATGCCACCTCTGCAAAGAAGCTGGAAACAAAGTGGACCACCTAATTAGCTGCTACAAGAAGACTGCACAGACTGACTATTACAAACAATGGCATTCATAGCAAAGTAATTTAAAGATTGAGACAGATGATAAACAGATAGACAGACAGACAGATATGGAATATAGTAGGATGGATTCCCAAGAAAGAGGTGCATTCCAGAGACATAAGAGGAATAACAGAGAACTCAGTCCAGGTATTTTGTGTGAGAGAAAGAAGATGAAGACAACCCCTTCTAAATAGTTCTCAGACACAAGAGTGCTTCATTTTAGCAAGCTTCTGTCTGTAGGTGTGGAAACAAAAATAACTCAGCTTGGTAGAATCACCAAGTGTCATTCTTGAGTTTTGGGCAAGAGAAAGAAAAAGAAAGAGAGAGATGATAGAGAGAGACAAACAGATAGACAGACAAGCATAAAGAGAGACAGACAGATAAAGATATTAAATAAATATCAAAAGGAGTTTTGTGAAAGAGTAGTTCTACTTCTATAATAAGAGCTTGCAGGGCTATGGAATTTCCATAAAGCTATGTAGTGTTTTTTAAAGTATTGTTCCCATTCATAATAGGAAAGACCTACCTGTGATAAACATCCTCATGTTGTATGGAAGAATAACGTGCACCATTTTTACCAGTTTGAAAATAGCATTTGCTTGGTAAACAGAGGAAGAATGTTGATTGGATTGTTACTAATTTTGTTAATCAGATTTCATGTGACAGCACCATAAAACAGATAAGAGTTGGAAGTGTTTTATTGGTTATCAGACCCTATAATTCAATGTGTGAAATTCCTATGCCTTAAAAAAAATCAACCAAACAATAAAATCCTATGTGTTCATGGCCAAATTTCTATTGGGCAAACCTTTAATAAATGATTGTCTGATCAGAATCTCAAAGAGATTCAAAGCTCCCCCTCCAAAAACAATTGTCCATAAATGGCTGAAGGTAAAGGAAAGAGAAAATGTCTCTGTTTGAAAGAAACTGAACTAGTGTCTCACATCAGATTAAAGTGATTATTGTACTTACGAGTTACTATAAAAAGTACCAAATTAACTATAGACAAAAGACTAAAAATGGCTAAAAATTCAGCAGATCCATTCAGCTGAAAGCAGCTGGACTGCAATCATGTAAACAATAATAATCTTAAGGTGAACAAAACTGTGACATCCTGGTTGCATAAATTTCCTTTTCTTAGGGAAGGAAATTTGTCCAGCTCTTGTTTGAATTAAAGCAATATTTATTAAGTGTATCTGAAATTATCCCAGTAATTCCTTAAATAAAATAATTATTTAAATTTTGGATGCATCCCTTAATCATTTGAACTGAAACAGGGATGTTCCATGAGAAATATGCTCATTTTCATCCTTGTAATTGCTATTATAGACATATCATGCCATGGACCATCATTTTTTATCCTTTCTAAATTTTGTAACAGGAATGTCTAATCTTCACTTTTATTTCATTCCTTCTGAAAGCACAGATGGTTGCTGAAAGAAGTGCCATAGCATTTTAATATATGTAATAAAAGGATTGTGGAAATTATGTATAATGATTTATCTTATTCTACTGATAATTATTTATAATGCAAATATTAAGTTTATTTGCTGCTTCAAAGCACTCTTAATTCAGGTATACCAAATACATTATTTTTCTTGAGAAGATGATCTCCATTCCTTCCTACATTTAAAAATCTTTATCTAGCATAACACCATTGCAAGGAATAAATTATTAACTTTATACACACCTTCTGGACTTAACTCTGCAGGATTTTTTATTTTAAGTAGCTTATGGTCAGAAAAAAATGTTTACCTATGTATTTATAGCTCATAACTTTGTAATTCTTAGAGGTAGACATAAAATAATTTCATAATCAGGTTGAGATGGAAAGCAAGACTAATCTTTCTTAATACATACATTCAAAAGTACATTATTTATAAAGATCATTTTAAGATATTTACATAAGCAGAATCTTAGTTAAAATATACAGTGGTTCAATTTTAGAAGCTGTTATCATTAAATACATGGACCTTTATTTATAATAAAATGATTCATGGTGATAGATTTAAAAAATCATCAGATCAGTTAACACTTTTTCTGTTCTTTTTTATTTTTCACCATTCAATGTCTTCATCCTCCTTCTCTTCCTCCTTCCTCATCAGGCTGCATATGTTTGTTAATAACTTATCCTACTGAGCTTTTTCTCCTTGGTGGGTCTTTTCCAGGTTAACCCTCAAATGTTTTATGGACATGTTAGTATTTATATACTTTCAGCAGTACAGATTCTGCCTTATCTATTCTAAGATCACTAGCCACAAATTAGCCATATTAGAACTTTTAGCAGCCTTACCAGGAGCTCTTACCTCATTGTGGCTAGGAAGGCTTTGAACACTCTTTCTTACAGTATATCAGGAGACTCTTCAGACAGTCACTCATGGCCTAGTCACCTACCAACTTGATTAGTACAATGTGCTCTATATGGGACTGTCGTCGAAGACTACCCCATACCTGTTGCCTTTCCTTTCTCCTATGAGCACTATCCTTTTGAGAAGCTAAAGTGCCTTCTATTATAGTTCCTTATCAGCAAAACATAACACAGAGAGTTAGAAAAGAGCTGGTTTGGGTGTCTACGTGGTTGCAAGAATACACAAAGAGATAGCAAAACACTGTACTGGACAACAGACTCGCTTACATAGATTGCTGTCTCAAGAAAAGTTTTGACAGTCGATCATGAACAATACATTGAAGCATATTGTATGGAACGTTTTACTTCAATGTCATAAACAAAACCACTTTATATCAATTTGGTGGGCATAATTTAACTTCTTCTGTTATACCTATTTTTCCCTGGAAAAAGTTTCAGTATATAGTGAGAGTTGCATTAAAATTTTGCTTTCTTTTCCTCATACTTTATACATTAAGAAAAAGTGACAAGTTGTTTCTATTTCCATTGGTGGAGCCTCTGCATATTTTCCTAATACATATGAGTGATAATTGGAAATTCCTTGAAGTCCAAGAGCTGCAATCAAAATTTCCTTGGTGAGAAAGTCTGTTTGACTGTATGGTGTTGAAATCACACCTCCAGCAAACTTTTATCAGCATATATTGATGATGAAAGTCAACACAGTTACAGAGATTGATATGGTATTAAAGTTTTGTTTTATTGAATTCTTCTAGACTTGACTAGTGTTACTATAGATATAGTACCACAGATGTCTGAATTATAATTAATTCTATCTGTATAACTACTCAGCTCAATGAGTGATTCTGGGCCACTGTCCAATAAATTATTTTAGTCATCATTATCCAGACTCCTGAACTATCTGCCCTTCTTTATGGACAATGTACAGTGCTGCTATAGATTAAAAAAAATCTAAGTGTTTAAAAGCAATGCCAAACATAACTGTGTCCCATTATCGGTATTCATACTGAAACTCATTCCATGGCATGAAAATATGCTTGTTAATACAACTCTTCTCTGGAATAGATTTTTCTGGAATCATGCTGTTTATTTTTGAAAACTTCAAGTACAGGGATAATCATCAGTGATAATATAATAAATGAAGTTAAGTTATAATATCATGAACCTGTCCGATAAATATATTGGGTGCTTAGGAACTCCCACTGATTTTCTTTCAGGTCTAATCTGATGTAGAGTTTACCATATTTAGTTGGTGTACACTACAAACTTGACTGCTCTGGGTAATTTCAGGTTCTGTAAAAACATAGTAATGTACAGTATATCTTCCAAAATGTCATTTTGAAATACGTATTGAATTCCGATTTTATTTTGGGACATAAGTGTATTCCTGATCCATTAATACTTAAGCTTTTATGCTGATATTGATGTTAATATTGTTTCATTTTGGTTTTATTAATATTTAAAATTATTTTAACATCATATTTTATGGTACTTACATGTATAAAATATTTTAATATGGTCCATATAAACAATACTTTCAAAAAGTTTGTCTTTAGCCAGTTTTAATATTGAGATTTTCTTGTGGCCGCTTGTTTATGTATTTTTCTCTAAAAAACAAATCTACCATGCTTCAAGTACTCATTCGTAGTGAAGGCAATATGGGTATAATTTTATGAAATCCACAGAAAAAATCATATTATTGAAATAATTCATTTGGTACTCATTCATCAGGAAGCATTCATGGATTAAAAAGAGTAAGAATTGCATGGTTTTAATTGGTGGTGGCGGCTATGTGGAGAGCAATCCAACTCTAGATCACTGCCAGCAAGAAACCTCAAGTTCTACCATCTCCTAATTTCTTTTTAAATTCTACATGAAGTTCCTATGACAGTCATTTGTCTTTTGCCACTGCAGGGGTCAATACACTGATGGCCAAGTATGTATCTTTGCCCCTAGCTAAGAAAGAAGGGTTTTGGAGAAGAACTTTGATATTATACTGTAGAATTGAAACATTTGCTGCACAAATACCTTCTTCTTTCATTTTGTTCCCATACCCCACAATAATAGGTTTCATTTCATTGTCCATGAACAGAGGGAGAATCCTATTATAAATTATTATTACATTTGAAATAATATGAAAAGAAAAAAAGAAATATGCATCTAAGAAGAGGCAAAAAGGAACAATAAAGCATAAAATGCATAACAAGGAATTTACAAGCATAATAAAATTAGGCTAAATTTCCCAATTTTTCATTTAAGTCAATGAATATACAATAGTAATTCTAACACTACAAGTCACTGCAAAAATTAAAGTCATGTATGCATATCAACAGCTATGAGCAGCACTGTGGCAACCATAAAATAAGACAAAGAATTACGGTAATTTTATATAAGCAATTAAAGAATTTTTGTTAAGAAAAACCCAAACTTATGTGGTGGTACAAGCCCATGGATACCAACAATAAAAATTCCTGTTTTCTACATGTATATAAAATTGTTATTGTTGAATAGCAGTTATTGTTTATCAATACTGTGTTTTCTTATTATTTATTTCAAATTTATATACTGTTTGTGATGTTTTATCTTGCTGTTTATAATGACGCTAGGGGCTAAGGCATCCATTTCATCAAGAAAATCTGTGTGATTGCTAATAGTCAACAATGACTTTATAGAACATAATGTGACAATCAATCATCATCCATTTAATCATACAGTATTTAATTTGTTTGGTTCCTGAGTCACAAACAATTTATAAATAAAACCTACCTAAATTTTCTGTTATAAGGTTTACAAATCAGTCAAGTCTTTATATATTCTTCTTTGTTTCTGCAGTTTTGTTGAAGATATTTGATCTTTAAAAATATCAAAACAGGTCAGGTGATTCTGATCAGTCTGAAGAGATATATAATTTTCTGAGAATTGTTCTTGCTGGTTTTTCCTGCTCTCATTGAAGAAGTCTAGTATTTGCCCCATATTTTCTACCTCCCCAAAGCTACAATGGTTTTGTATGTATGTTAACTTTTTTTGAGTCATTATTTTATCCTTTCTGTATTCTCATTTCAATCTTTCCTGATACAAAATATAAATCATAGATTTTGCAAAGTATTTACCAGAATCAGAAATTCTAGTACCACAAT